>JAOEHQ010027106.1:0-13704 GCA_025447715.1 Asclepias incarnata
GTATCTTATAGTGCTTGAAACATGTCTTCTCCCCTAATAATGCAATAGATGCATCACCCTCCACATAAACCCAATAAGAAGATGCATTAACATAAACCATTAAATCTCTCTTTGCAAATCCAGGAACCTATCCAACAATTGTTTAAGTTTATAATTACTTTCTACTAGTAGTACTTTTGAGTCTGGATGATAGCTCCCGTCAAACTAACTTCCGTCAAGCTACTAACAATGGTTTCCATAGGTATCTATTTATTAGTAATTACTGTATTTTATTATTCATTAATCTTATTCGATTAGTGTTCATTAGTTTTTTTGAACGGCAAAAGGCTCAACGGCATTGCCTCTTCATATTAGTTTAATTTAATTAGTTCCTTCATATTTCAAAAAAATATAATATTAACCTAATGTCAAGGTTTGAAGGTGTGCAAGAAATGCCACATGTGACCCAAATGGTTTTGTTACATACTTACCAATTTGCCGGAAAATTTTACATAAAACTCAATTTTAGGCTCCATTTTAATTGTGCAATTTTTAATTTTTTTTAGGGATAAGCGTTTGGAAATGGATTCAATTTTACTTCAAAGTCTATTTATATGTGTCCAACTTAAAACGTTTTTCCCGTGGTGTGTGTTCGGTTTTCAAATCTTGTTATTATATGTGTTCGATGGTACTTTTAGTGACGTGGAAACCTGTATTGATGCCACATGACAACTTATATCGAGGCCACTTTAGCAGAAGGACCATATACCATAAAATATTTGAAAATTGGGTTAAAAAAAGAGATATGCTTGAAGTTGGATGCATACAATAGATTTAAGACAAACGTTGAATGAATTTTCAAACGCTTAACCCAAAATTTCATGTAACCTACATTAGCAAAAATTAGATTTTTATGTTACTTTTTTACGGCAATTTACCCTATGGAAAATATAGTTTACCGTCCAATATTAACTATCTACTGAATAAGTAGTTAGCATTCTGATTGGATTAAAAATGAATAAATAGACAACATTATTGCTGATATAACAGGTTGTTCCAATATATCGAAGGTGCGAATCTGAACAATTCTCGGGTATCAATGACAGTGCCCGTGTTAACAAGCCTTGTCCCAGGAGCAGGATCTCTTGACTCATCAGCATACATAGTTCAATTCTACCTGCCTGCTAACTTCCAAGCCACACCTCCACTTCCTCTTCCTGAACTTAACCTTAAATCCGATTCATGGCCTACCACTTGCAAAGCAGTCCGCCAGTTCTCGGGTTTTGCCAGGGAGAAGAATACAGTTAAAGAGGTTGAGAAGCTAACCACCAGCTTAAGCAGATCACAATATTCTACTTCTTCCTCTAGTGAGTTTGCATACTCAATTGCACAATATAACTCTCCGTTGAAGTTCTTTGGCCGAGTAAATGAAGTTTGGATGGACGTTGATGGTTGTGAATCCAATAATGTGGCTGCTTATTGAAATTCTATAGACCTTTGGGCGGGTTTTGCCTGGCTATTTGATGAGCTGGCTCTTGTTGCCTTACACCACTAGGTTAATACCACATGGCTTGTAACTTGTTTCTGTTTCGTTTGTAATTACTTGTATAGTGAAATAATTATCAGTGTCCAGGCTGTTGAGCGTATCTTACCTAATGCACAAAGTTACTGCAATATTGCTTTCTATGTGTTTTGATTATTTAATGTTTTCATCCAGTTTATTTGATTGTTAAGAATGGACATGTGATCTTCATCCTATATATTTGATTTAAGAGAAAAACAAATATGAGATTGGGAAATGGTATACACTATACACAACCCGCCCCTGCTTCCCAACTCGGCAACTTGTGACCTTAGCTGTTTAAACGGTTGCTGTTTGCAATGGTAATCTGGCATACTTTTTCAAAATAATAGAACTTTATTATCTCATCTGGCAACTTTACAGTATAACCAAAAAAAATAAGAAAAAAGTATTTCATATCAACCCAACCCGTTTGGGCCCATCTAAAAACTACGGAGTACTTGTTTTGACCCGTTACCTGCCCCACCCGTATTGGTAGCTCTAATACAAGGGCTACTATGGGCGATTGAGGCAGCTTAGGGAAATGGGAGCAGAGGGGTCGATTGATGAAGAAGGATGGGGTCTGGCAATGGGTCGTCTCAGAGAATACTCAGAACACTAGTAATTTGCATGGGAAGGAATCGATTAATGGGAGCATGCAGAATGATCGTCACAGAGCGCATCTTAATGGTAAGCCAAAAAACCCTAATCTTGATGATATTAGGAAAATTGCTACGTCCATTTTTGTTAATAACATTCCATGGAATGCCTCGGTGAAGGAGGTTTGGGATTCATGTAGTCAATGGGGAACGGTTGTCGACGTTTTTATCGCTGCCAAAAAATCCAAGTCTGGTCACCGGTTTGGTTTTGTTAGGTTTAAAAACGTCTCGGACTCTAAACAGTTGATTAATAATATTCGGTCGACGTGGATGGGCAATTTTCATCTTTTCGCGGATGTGGCTCGTTATGGTAAGTTTGATAAACCTAGGTCTCTTGTTGATCGGGGTACGGAAAAGAAGAAACATGTTGCTATGGAGGCTAAACAAACTTACGTGAAAAAGGGTGAGGCTAACTCGTCTAAGTCTTTTGCTGACGTTGTTGCTGGGAATGGGAATGGTAAGGTGGGTATTCAAAAGGACGTGATTGTGTTGTCTGAGGATGATACTATGGATTTTGCAAGTGTGGAACATAGTTTTCTCGCTAAGGTGAGAGATGTTTCCGTGATCCGAGATATACTCAATCATACTAGTGCTGAGGGTTTTGTGGGTGTTTCTATGAGATACATTGGTGGTAGATGGATTTGGTTGGAGATGGAGTCTGAGGTCCAAGTTGATCGCTTTAAATCTTCGGATGTTATGAAAAGTTTATTCTCAGAATTCAAAGATGTTTCAGCGGATTTTGTTCTTGACGAGCGCTGCGTGTGGATTGATCTTGTTGGGCTACCTTTAGTGTCGTGGGCGCCTGATGCTTATCGAAAATTGGGGGGTCGTTGGGGACATGTTGCTTTTGTTGATTTGGAGAGTGATGTGCCGTTGGCTCATGGGCGAGTTTGTGTCATTGTAAACTCAATGAGTAGGTTACAGGATTCGTTTCAAGTTTCGTTTCGGGGTAAGACGTTTGATATTAATGCTTCTGAGATAGGATATTGGTCTCCCGAGTTTGACGAGTCTGAAGATGGTAGTATATATGAGTGGACATTCGCTAGAAGGAGTTAAAGATTCGGATAGTTTTGATGAGGAAGACGAATATGAGCATGAGGAGGGAATTATTGGAGGTGGAGGAAGTGAGGTTTCGTCTACTGAGCGGTTGATGCGTGATGTTGATACGCGCGGGGTGGACAGTGAGGAAATGCATACTAGGGATCATGTTGACTCCTCGTTAAATGATGTTGTGTACGATGGGTTGAATAGCGAGAATGTCCAAAATGATCAGAAGGACTTTTTTGACACAAGTATAGAGGTTGAGGTTCCTAATTTGACTCCAATGGAACAAGCCAAAGTGGATAATGATTTGAACAATAACGAGAATGATGTGGGGGCTGATCTTAAAAATGTAAGTTCCAAAGCATCTACAACACCTGGCTTTAAGGGTGCGGTGAAATGCAACAAGGAAAATTCTGAAAAGCATGGGAAAGCAAGCTCATCTGATGCTAATTCTAAAGTAATGGGAGGTTCTTTTCGTGGGAAGAATGCAGTGGATTCACCTACGTCTAGTTTATCTCGTCTTGTCCGGTTAGGAAACACTATTGGTTTGGATTTTCCTCATGATTCGGTTGGGATGAGCAGAATTTTTAAAGGGATGAGTGAGAGTTGGGTTAATAGATGAATATTTTATCCTTGAATATCCGTGGGTTCGGTGGAAGAGATCCGCAAAAACTTGTGAAGGTTTCTTCTACGCTCGCCAATCATAAGGTTAATTTTTGTGGGCTCCAGGAAACGTTCATGAGGTCGGTTGATTAATTTAAAATCCGTCAGATTTGGGGAAATGGCCAATTTGAGTTTGCAATTTCGTCTGCTAGAGGTCACTGTGGTGGGCTGTTATCTATTTGGAATCCGCTTACTTTTAAACGCTCGTGTGTGCACAGTTTCCCTCATGTTTTAATCGTGGAAGGTACTTGGCTCTCTCTAAATCTTCATTGTTTTATGTTTAATGTGTATGCTCCGCAGAATGAGTCGGAAAAGAAGTCTCTTTGGTCTTTTATTAGGCAATTTGTGTTGAATAATGGTGATAATGTGATTTTATTTGGAGACTTCAACTCGGTTAGATGTCATCAAGAACGTATGGGCTCGGTTTTTAGCCAAGCGAATGCAGATTCGTTTAATGATTTTATCGTTGATCTTGACTTGCTTGATATCCCTTTGGGTAATTACAAATTCACTCGTATGGCTACGGATGGCACGTGTGGTGCGAAACTGGCGCTTTCTTATTTCTCCATCTTGTGTTTCGGTTATTGATAATGTTAAAGGTCTTGTTTTGGATCGCAATGTCTCGGATCACCATGCTATATTATTGTTTCAAAAGGCTTCTGACTTTGGGCCGGTGCCATTTAAAGTTTTTAGTTCGTGGGGTAAGCTTGATGATTTTAATTTGTTGGTTAATCAATGCTGGTCATCTCATGCCTCATCAAATAGGTGCCCTTTTTACCAATTCAGGGATAGGTTGAAAGCTCTTAAAACTGAGATTAAAGTTTGGAACAGGTCTCGACATTTGAACAGTGAACTTGCGGATCTTCAGGCTAAATTAATTGATTTGGACAAACAAATTGATGATGGGGTTGGTTTTGGTCAGTTGGGTAACGACAGAATAGAGGTTTTGCATGCAATCTTGGATATTGAACAAATGAATTCTTTAGATGCTCAACAAAAATCTAAGATTAAGTGGTGCGTGGAAGGTGACGAAAATTCGAGGTTTTTTCATGCTTATATTAATAAGGCGAGGCGTAATATGTCGATTCAAGGTATCAAAGTGGATGGTAACTGGTTGACGGATCCGCTTAGTGTTAAAGAGGCGTTTGTTTGTCATTTTGAAAAAAAATTTAAAAGGAGATTTAATGTTAAATTAGCTGTGAGAAGCAATCACTTTAAGGCTTTGTCTAGTGCTCAGGTTGAGACTCTTGAGCGGTTTGTGTCTGAGGCCGAGATTAAGGAGGCAGTGTGGAGTTGTGGGAGTGATAAGCCTCTTGGTCCGGATGGTTTTACTTTTGGATTCGTCAAAGATAATTGGGAGTTACTTAAGCCGGATATTATTGCTTTTGTGGAGCCATTTTTTCAGACCGGCTATATCCCTCCCGGTTGTAATTCCTCGTTTATTACCCTTATCCCTAAGGTTCCTAGCCCTGTTGTCATTGACGATTATCGCCCGATTAGTCTTATTGGTCTTCAATATAAGATCATAGCTAAAATTCTTGCAACAAGGCTTGGTTTGGTTCTTGACTCGGTGGTTAGCTCGACACAATCGGCTTTTATTAAAGGTCGAAATATTCTGGATGGTCTTATGATTCTGAATGAGATTGTTGACTTTTACAAGCGGAAGAAAAAGAAAGCTATGATGCTCAAACTTGACATTGCTAAGGCCTATGATTCTCTCAATTGGGACTACCTCCTTACAGTAATGGGTTTTATGGGATTTGGTAGGTGATGGATTAGTTGGATCTCTGCTTGTCTCTACTCTGCTAAGTCGTCTGTTTTGGTTAATGGAAGTCCTACTAAAGAGTTTGTGCTTGAGACGGGCCTCAGACAAGGCGACCCGATGGCTCCTTTTTTATTCATTCTTGCCATGGAATGATTACATGTTGCCATTGAGGACCTTAAAGATTCTGGTGCTATTAATGGCCTAAAAGTAGGTTCCTTGTCCCTTTCTCATCTTATTTATGCTGATGACGTTTTAGTTTTGGCAGATTGGTCGGAGAATAATTTATTGAATATTAAATCCGCATTTGACTGCTTTTTCTTGGCTTCGGGGCTTCGTATCAACCTGAATAAGTCACGGCTATATGGTGTCGGGGTAGCTGGGGCTAATATCGATAGTATGGCTAGTATAATGGGTTGTGGGCGAGGTTCTTTTCCTTTTAATTATTTGGGCGTCCCAATTGGTGCTAACATGAAACGAAGTGAATCCTGGAAACCTATTATTGATAAATTTAAATATAGACTGTCCAAATGGAAGGCGAATCTGTTATCGATTGGCGGTCGTTCTATTTTGGTTACTTTTGTGCTTGGGGCAGTGGGAAACTATTTTATGTCATTGTTTCGTATGCAGGTCAATGTTAGGAAAAGACTTGAAATGATGCGGGCCAAATTTTTTTGGAGCGGTTCTGAGGATCAAGCTAAAATGCATTGGATTAATTGGGATAGCGTTTTGGCGAGTAAAGCGCATGGTGGTCTTGGATTGGGTTCCCTCGATGCGTTAAATTGTGCTATGATTTTGAAGTGGAAATGGAGATACGTTTCGAACCCCTCGGCTCTTTGGGTGTCGGTCATTAATGGTATTTACAAACCGACTTCTTTTTTGGATTGGCAAAAGCTTGGTTTCACCAAATCAGGAGTGTGGCACAACGTCATCAAACTTGCTAATCAATTGGACTCTGATGGTATTATTTTGCATGGGTCTTTTTCCAAGAAATTGGGTAATGGTAGTAAAACTCTCTTTTGGCTGGATAAGTGGAAAGGTGGTGGTGTGTTGGCTGATCGATATCCTCGGCTCTATAATCTTGACCTCAACAAGGTTGCTTGTGTTAAGGATAGGTGGCACGAATTCAAGTTGATAGCGGACTGGAGGCGAAGTATTAGGGGTGGGGCGGAGGAAAGCGAGTACAATAATCTTATCGAGGAGTTGAACTCTGTTACTTTTAAAGATGAATCGGATCATTGGGTTTTCTCTACTTCGTCTTTGCATGAATTCTCGGTAAAGGGTGTTCGTAATACTATAGATCAAAAAATTCTGCCGATCAATAACCTCGTGACGAGATGGAATAGCTTCGCACCTAGGAAAGTCAACATTCATGTTTGGCTTGTTTTATGGGATCGACTTCCTACTCGAAGTAACTTAGTGAATAAAGGATTGGATATTCCTTCATTGTTGTGTCCTTTGTGCGCGAGCTCGACAGAGTCATGCAATCACGTTTTTGGTTCATGCAATGTGGCAAATCGTGTATGGGGTGCCATTTCTAGATGGCTTCTGATTCCAATTTCATATTCAAATGGGCCGGCTGAGATGCTTCATTACATTGATACGATGCATATATCTTTGGAGCAAAAGAAAATTGTTGAATTGATTATCTTTTGTAGTTGGTGGTTTATCTGGAGGTTGCGAAACGAGAAAGTGTTTAGGAGTGGCATTAAACGTCAAGACTACCTTGTTGATTTAATCATTAGCTATTCGTATGGTTGGTTCTCGAGTAGATGTCAGAAGAGGAAGTTGTCGTGGGTCGAGTGGCTTTCTAATCCTCTCCTCGTTATCTAGTCGGTTTCGTCCTTGAAACTCATTTGAGAATACATCAAAAACAGCTCAGAGTGAAAACCGGTGGCGCGGCCTCTGTTGTCTGAGGGTTTTTCTCGTGTCTTGCCACCGTAATTGGCGCGAGTTTTTTCACTTTTTTTGTATTCTTCGCAGTTCGAGTTTCAAGGTGTTTCTAGAATTTGGTTATTTTCGTGTTAATTCTAGTTTTGGGTCTTTCCCTTGTAATTGTAATTGTAACTTTTGGGAACATTTAGTGATTTGCTAGATGTTCACATTTTTAATATATTGCTTGCCGTTTAAAAAAAAAAAAACACAACAGAAGAACAGAGTTTTTTGTCATCGTTATTCACAATTTGTAAAGAAAAACAATGAATCAAATCATCAATTGTTGTTTTACAAGTAATAGTAACATGTATGAATCAACTATCACAATCCCTAGGCAGGCCTACGTTTGGGACCAATGTAAGATGGCAAAGATGCCACCTTCCTTCCTAACATGGGCAACTTAATCTTGCTACGATATACAATGAATAGAAGGAAAGCAAGAAGAACAAAAAGAAAATAAGGTGAGAACATCACCCTCTTAAATCTAATATAAGAAATGAAACTCTGAGCTCTAGAAGTGTCACCTAGCCATAAGTATTTTCCTTCGACTAATGCAGCTCCTAATGTCCAAGAAACTTCGCCAGGACCAAATATAATATCTTTATCACCAATGCATAGGGCGTTTTCAATGAGCGAAACTACATAAGGAACTCGAAAACAGAGAAAATCAGCATACTTATGCTTTATTGGCAAGCTGGTGAAACCAGACAATGATCTTGAACAAATTTCCTGGCCTTTCTCCCAAATGTTTGATAGTTTTGCTGATGAAGTCAAGTTTAACAAATTGTAAACAGCAAAGAATCCAGATAATGCGTGGAAGCGTGCAACCGAATGATTACCTTCAACCTTATTGAGTATATTTGCACCTGTAATAGAAGTTGGTGGTGAGTTATGCCTTATACAGTTCATGGTCAATCAAATACATCAAATAAGATGGGTCAATTTGAGCTTATTTAATCTCAAATGGGTCAAATGAAGTAGTAAGCTGAAGAAAATGGGTTGGCCGGGTAGAAAATTGTCAGAAGTCTATTTCAATCCATGGAGTCTCCTGAAATGTATTTTATTCAAAGATTTAAATAATTATCGAAACGGTAATTAGCACAGAAATTATTTACTAAAAATGGAAAGCTCAGTTCCTTTTAAGATGTACTAAAAGTGACTTGCTTTAATCATACCCGTTTTGACATGTTACCTAAACGGCACACTCAACCCACCCATCTCCACCTCTAGATATAATGAAAATTTTAAGTATGTAAATGACGAAAACATGTAAACAAGAAAGAAGATAACAAAAAATCTAAACTCACCACTCTTTGAAGAAAGCCCTGTGCAGTATGAATCATCTGATAGCTTTGACCAGTGTGGCAAACTGCTTGAATTAATGGCTGCAGCTCTTGCTAGCACTTTACACTTCTCCCAATTTGGATCCCCAACTAAATTCAAGGAAAAGGTATTATTTCCTATCGTTTTCCTAGTTGAATTTCCTTTAAAGCAGCCATGGCAAGTGTAGTTAAGCATAAATCCATAACCGAGACACGGATGGCCGATTTCAAAAGTTTCTAAATCCCTCTCTACAAACGCTTTCGATTCACTAAGCATAACAACAGTTCTGTCAAAAGCTTCATTCAATCCAAAAGCCGGCAATGAAGCTGCCATAATCTTGTGCTCAAAAGAACCAATCTTTAAATTGAAAACACCAAGATCATCCACTTTCGACTCTTTGATCTCTGTAGCTACCTGCAACGAAGAACCTCCAAGATCAAGAAGGCCTAAAGTGGGCAATCTTGACGTATTCCCAAAAATACCCATGTAACGATTCAGAGCAATCCAACCATAATAAGCCTCTTCTTCACCACTCAAAACCCGAATCCAATCTTTCCTATACTTAAACTCATGCAACTTAATGACATCCTCCACATCATCCAAAACCCCCTTGACAACATCCTTACTCAACCTTCTTAATCCGGCCGTAGCCAACACAAATATCGGAGTATCTTTATGTCTGTCATAAGGCACCCAATTTTCCGCCCTACGAATCAATGGCTCTAAAGACACCTTAACCCCAGACGCATTTCCCACAAACTTATCTAACCCGGGCTCAGTTTGCATACAATGGTATGCACAACCATCTTTCCGATCATCGATCTTTGTTAGATTATCAGGAAAAGAACGTAACAAAATAGGAAATTTCAAATCATGATTAGCTAACTTATATACATTTACTCTTGTACCACTACTTCCACAGTCTAACACAACAGTGAAATATGAACTATTTGTAGCAAAACCCAGGTTACAAATAAAGTAATAACCCATTAATATTAAAAGTATAAGTATTAGAATCGTGATGGCTAGTTTGAAATGATGAAAAAAGCCCAAAATTGGAAGCTTTGATTTTGAAGGGGATTTGGGTTCCATTGTGATCAATCAAATGGTGACTCCGGGATTTATGGGATCCGGGTGGTGGTATGATCAAGCTTAATTACAATGGATTGAAAATTTAGGTATGATTCAAATAAAATAAAACAAATATTAAAATAAAACAAACAAAATGATATTTTTTTAACTGAAAATCATTGTACATCAGTGCATATATTTATGCTTTATGAATCTTCATGTATCAATTTTATCATGATCAAATGGTTAAGATCTTATCCTATTTGTTTTACTTTAATACTTGTTTTATTTGAACCATAACCTGTATATATATATATATATAATACATCAAACCTTAAAATAAGAATATGGTGAAAATACTTAAAAACTTTATTTTGATGTATTAAAAGTTCATAAAATTAACATAGTGTATAACTAATTATCATTATTTAGGTATTTAATAACACACTGATCCGTCAAAATGGAGAAAATCACACTTTTTTGTTTTTTGCATCTATCTCGGATGCATATTCATCAAGATGGATGCATAAAATAAAAAATATGATTTTTGCAGTTTTGACGAATCAATGTGGTGTTAAATACTTAAATAACGATAATTAGTTAAACACAACGTTAGTTTTATGGACTTATAATGCATCAAAATGAAGTTTTTGAGTGTTATCACATGTTTTTATTTTAAGGGTGTTCTCACTGTAAAGTCACCATATATATATATATATATATATATATATATGAATTCTACATACCTTTTGTTGTTTACTTTAAAACCCAAATCCACGGGCTTATGATGTAATTCACTGGACTAGTGGTAGTTGGGGTTTTCTGTTATAGTCTTGCAACCAGCGGTCAGTCCGTTTGAGTAGATCCTTGAATCTGTTCATAGCACATCACCGCACCTGATGTAAACTTGAAATATTCTTCGTCCCTTTTCTTTTGAACCTCCAATTGCGCCTTCAATAAACTTTGTTTTTCGGACGTGTAAGTTTCCAATGTATCACGCACCGGACTTCGATCAGAAGCTTCAACGTTCTTCTTTTTTTTCTGCCTCTCAATTGACGGGATGGTGCAGGGTTATTGTTAAGGTTCGGCAAGTCACATTCGAACTCGTTATTTTTTGTTGGCGTTGGAACGTTACTTAAGTCAGACAACTTTATTTTCTGGCTTGATCCCTCGGAATCTTGACCAATGGCCGGTTGTTCGAACCACTTTGGTTGTTTTTTCACAATGTGCCAATCTTTGTGGTGCGTAAACGGTTTGTTATACTGTTTTTCAAAATCCAATAAAGCTCTCTCAAAGATTTGTAAATCGTTGCACCCGCTTTGGTTGATATGCACCTACATATATAAAAAAAATGGCTAGGTTTATGCGCATACAAAATGATAATAAATAAATACGCACCTACATAACTTTATTGCAAGAACATATATGGGCTAACTTTTGTGGGCTAAAAAACGAAATATGTGCTAATTTTTGTGGGCTAAAAAACGAAATATGGGCTAACTTTATTGCAAATATACACTGTTTTATTGCATCATATATTCCTATACTAGTCTTAAACCCCGTCCGATGGACGGTTGTTTTCAAAAGACGTAGTTTATAACTTTTGTTTAAATATGTGGTGGTGTTATGACAAATTATAAAATATTTTACAGCAGAATTATTTATAATGAATAAAACAATTATATAATATTAAGTTGTAAACTTTTTTAAGAAGTATTATTAAATTAAAGATATATTAGATATAAAATATAATAAGATATAAATTATAATAGAGTATAGAATATAATATATTAATGATAAAATAGGTAAATAAGTAATGTAATTAAAGAGGAGAGAGAGGCGGGAAAAGAAGTAATTGTGGTGTCTCCAAAGCCTTCTTCAATATCCTGTTTTAGTATATATTGAGATATAACACGTATATATATTGCAAATAACGAAGATATAAATCATATCGCTTGGTGGTAGTAACTGTTGAACGGAACGGTAGCCGCGTTCATAATCCCCCACTTCGAATTAAGTTGATCTTTTTGTGCGTGTGGTTCCTCGCAAAAGGCTTTGAAAATGCTTGAGAACTCGCCCCCAAAATCCCTCCTTTGTTTGGCGGTCTCCCACTTCTTTGTCGGTTGAAATTTTAATCCAAGACTTAGCTAACGCCTCCTCCTCCTCGGGTGACCAATGTTTTTTCTCCGCTCTTTTAGGACGTGCGCGAACCTCGGCTACAACTTCTTGGACTTCTTCGACTTCAACTTCTTCGACTTCTGCATTATTTGGTTGTGTCTCAGGTACCATCTCCACTTGGTCGAAATCTTCTTCATCATCATCGTGAATGGGTAACGGAGGCGTGAAATGTTCACGCATTTTTGGTTGGCATATCCGTAGCTCAAAATGGTTGAAGTTTGTAGGCAATTGCAGGAGGGGTTGTTAGGTGTAAAACATTGGTGGAGATTGAGGTTCGTACATTTGGGGGCGGTAAACGGGTTGTGGTTCAAAAGAGGATTTGTATATTTTCGGGCGGGAATGGGTTGCGATTGAACTCGATGACGAGAGGAGCTACCCCTTGTGACTTTCGGGTTACGTTTGATATTTTTTTTTAGGTTACATATTTTTTTGCAAGAATTGAAAAATTGGGTTGAAGATGGGTTTGAAGTTGGGTTGAAGATGAGTTGTGTTGTGTTGTGTTGTGTATATGGGTATGTATAATTAATCATGTGGAAATGTATTTAAATAAATTTAAAAAAGGCCGTTGCACTTGGAACGGTCGCCTGTAACGTCTCTTTCTTTCCATCTAGCGTGCGGTAATCGATACCGTGCCTCCCATACCGCATCCCATACCGGGTCATCGACGGCGACATCATCGCGTGGTATGGGATGATACTGTGTCTCATGTAGTGTCACTGCCAACACCCTTAGTTCAATGTCAAATGTCAATAAAGATGAATGATGTAGTTAACTTTTGAAAAAGAAATATGTAGACGTTCGGCCTAATCCATTATTTAAAGTTAATATTTAATTAATTATATGATAATTACAAGTTATATATTTATATTTAGATTTAGATATTTAGATTTAGATTTATATATTTACTAGTTTGAGATAAGTAAAGTATAATATAATATAAGGGGGAAGGGAGTCGTGGCTGGTTGGGGTGGCTGGCTGGTCAACCAGCGGTCGCACACCGCCGCCATCCCCACTGGTTGGGCACGGGTTGGAGTTGGCCGGGCTTAAAGCTGGTCGAGGGTTGAAAAGGATTTGAACGTTATATGACCGTTGGCATAGTAAAAAATAAAAAATAAAATTCCCACTATAAATACTCTTATTTTTAACCAAACCATTCAAACAAAATACTCATTTTTACTATAAAAAAAAAACGGGAATGGATCCATGGAGAGGAAAACAACAACCACAAAACGTAGCTAGTGGTTCACGAGGTCGAGGTCGAGGTCGGGGCCGAGTCGTATACGGACAAGAACAAGAACAACTACAATTTCAACACCAATATCAACAACAATTTCAACAACAATATCAACAACAATATCAACAATACTATATTCCCGAACCACCAATTCGAAGGCAATCTTATTCTCAACCGATACATCATCCTCCCGCAATGGATCCTCGACAATACGGTGTCCACCAAACGGCCGAGCTAGAACTCGAAAATTTCGATCCATTCGATTCCCGCAACCCACCACCCATTCTCGACGAAG
>JAOEHQ010027117.1:0-13704 GCA_025447715.1 Asclepias incarnata
TTTTTTTGCGATGTAGGGGTATATAGTTTTCGTGTAGAAAAATTTCAGTATATTCGGTTTCGACCCCCCATTTTTTTATATTATCCGAAAAATAGTATTAGGAAAAAAAAATTTAGATCCCGACCCCCCACCCAAAAAATTCAAGCTTCGCCACTGGCCACACATCAATTTTGCAATACATGATCAAATGGAATCATTACAAAAACAAAAGCAACTTCACTTCCATAGTTCCATATATTTCTCTTAATGGTCTTCGAAGCCCGCTTTTGCAGCCCAAAATTTCAGAAACTGTTAACTAGACTGAGCCCAACATTGCATAACCTTAATACCAAATCTGAACCTTTCCATCTGCAACTCTGCAAGTGAATTCAAGAAATAACAAGAGATACAATTCCACACATGCAGCTAATTTAACTACTACACCATTAGCAAACCAAAAACTATTAATCCTCCGACATAAATTATGGAACATTTGTGATATCATTTTGTTAGCAAACTGTTTGGTCGTATTTGTGTACGATCGACGTCCAAGACATGAACCGCAATGGGCAAATAGTTAATAAGCCCCAACAACCCGATATACCTGAATGCAACTTTCAATTTAAACACAATATTTTAAAACCCTAAGGATTTAAAAGATACCAGGTAATTAGTATTTTAGGCCCTCAATTGTATGTTTGTCTCCTTCAGATTGTAATAATTAACCAGTTGGATCGTGTCTTTCGAGTGAAAGAGATCCTGACTAGAATAGAAATACCACCAACTTAGTTTAGAAATAATCTAGCATGAACAGATATTAAACCATCGGAAAACTTCTCAGTACATGTGCAATTCAGACATAGCATGCTAACAGATAATTAAACAACAAAATAAACAACGTTGCTAATACATCACGCTCACGAATTGAAATAGCGTCTAAAGTAATAAATTTAGAAATTGATCGATACTTTTGTTAAACCGAGTCGTTCTAAAAAAAAGCAGCAGATAGCTAATTATGGTGTTGCCTCTTGTAGTGTTATTAGTTTGATCATCAACCATCCAATAAGTGTTGCTTCTTTTCAATTTGTGATGAAGATATGCAGACATCATTACAGGCCCATTTAGTGGGTGTTACCCAAACCGGACTGTCAACATATTGAACAACTGTGACTAAGTCGGGAAATGGTTTCATACCTAAACCTAACAATCACCATTGCTAACGCAAGACATTACACAAAGCTTTTGGGACAAAACTCCCAGCTCATTCTCCCTACGATAATCATATACCCAATCTGGGAGTGCAATCTCACTGAAAGTTTCATCACCCAAATCAAAGGCCACTATATATTGATTCTTGCATCCATTCAGCATCAACATTAACACAACAAAGGTAATGAAGACGACCATCATGTCCATCTACAACTTCATTGATACCGAGAATCGTTTTAACATGGGATGTAAACCTTTCGGTAATTGATTCCCAACAACCGTTTATAACACTGAACACCTCCACGGGAAGCCAGTTGGAAATTATATTATTGTCTGAATCGGATTTATATGTAAGCTTGACAACTTTATAGTCATTCATTTTGGGATCAAACCCGAACCGGAAATTCATATCATAATAGAAATTGCCGTCACTGTTCTTGTCCGTACCAATAGTAATTTAATGAATATGTTGCTTAATAACACATCGTCAGGGATGATATTTGTTCCTATTAAAGGCTTTTTTTTGTGAATGCCACAAGGTGGATGTGGATAAACTCATAATACTTGTTGCTCGATATTCTCTAATGAAATTCGATCGATCTGTTAGCAGAAAACTTAATGTCAGATAAAGTTAGCCATATAGCTTAAGGGGTGTCTGGGATCACCTTTGTAAAATAGTTATGCGTTTAAAAACTGCGTTTTGAAAAGCGTGTCCCAACCTGCTTTTCCAAAATTGCGTTTTACCTTTATGGAAAATAATCAATTATTTTGCCAAACACATTTTTTCATTATCTACGTTATGCAAACGCAATAATCACATAATCAGCTCAAAACGCAATCACAAACACCCTTTAAATTCTTCCTTCCTTTTTTCTTTTGTCTAATTAATTAATTAAGTAGGAGCCAAACCCATAAAACAAACAATCTGGCACAAGGACGGATCCATTAAGGTGTAAACTAGGTCCACGGACCTACGTTAGATCGGAAAAAAAATTAGCAAGCATATGAAAAATTATGATTGAACATATGCTATCCAAGAGTTTGGACCTAAGTAAATTATAAAGTAAGTTTTTTGAAGCATTTGAAGTAAATAAATTATAATTGGATACATTTAATTTTTATTCCTAGATCCGTTAATTATAAAATAAAACAATTTAGAAAGACATGTGGGCTCTTCTTCTAATCCCAATGATGCACTAGTAGCATACAACCAAAATTTTAGAATTTTAGTCACTCTTCTTTCATTTCTAATTCACACTTAAATCTCTAATATTTAAAACACTAGACTTATCAAAAGAATCTTTCGAGTAGTGCTATTGCATAATAATAATACCCCAACAACTAATTTAGCAATATTTAAGAGTGGCCGTGGGAGGAAACTTGAAATCGGGAAGGAGGAACCAAACAAGATTTACCAAGAATCAATTCCTATAACAAGAATTGTACAATAATAAAAACTCATTTAATTTCTTCGAAGTTAAGATAGTGGTCGGAATAGAAGTTGAGTTAATGTTATGGCAAGGTAGAACTAGGGAATCTTATGAGAATTTCGATTGATTGTTAATAGGTACTTTGTAAAAGAACTCGCTCTGCGAAAGAATTTCAATTTAATATATATGATGTTTTGTGAAAACCCGACCCGACCCGTTATTGAATACGGGAAAAAAAATTGCCTAAACTAAATTGGACACACGTGATTTTCATTCCTATATCCGCCACTAATCTGGCATATGCATTAACATGAACTAATCATCATATGTAAAGTTCAATCATGTTATTGAAATAAGGTTTTTGCAATACTTACTTGTTTGCGTCGAACGAAAAGAAAAAGCACCCGAGAAAGATTTTATTTGTAAGGATTTGGGAATTATTATTACTATCCTTTATTAAAGGAATTGGAATGTGAACAATAACATCAATGATTTAATATATATATAAGATTTTACAAATTATAAACAAAAGTAGGGGTGTTCATTCGGTCGGGTTTTGGGGCAATAGAGTTATTCGGTTTGGGTTATTCGGTTTTATAAGAATTTATAAACCACCCAATACCCAATCCATATATAAGACCACCCAATCCAAACCACCCAAATAAAGTTCGGGTTATTTGGTCGGGTTTTGGATTACCCAAATAAAAAGAGATTTCAAATTTTAATTTAGTATATTTGAATAATTATGCAATTCGAATGTCAATTTACACTATTTTAGCTATTCGTTTGAGGTTATTCAAATAACTACGTGTATTTAGATTATTACATTACCGTATTTAAATAATTAGAGTTGTATTTATGTCATTTAGATTAAGTTATATAGTTTTTATTAAACATTAATTTCTTAATCGGGTTTCGGTTGGGCCCCAATTGAAAATTTTCTAAACCAAAACCGAACCATTTAACAAATTCCTTATTCGGTTTCACCCAAACACCAAACCAAATCCAAATAACCCAATCCAAATAGTACAAATGTCAAATGGATTGGGTGGGTTATTTGGTTAATCCAAATAATGAACACCCCTACCTCTCTCAACAATGAATACACCCCCCTCCCCCCCACCCCAAATATTCTTCATTGCCAGATCAGCGCTACATCATCTTCTTTTTTTTGTTTGTATTGGTTTTAAAAGGGTGTGGTCCGATCCCAACCAAAGACGCCTATTCTTTCCCACACGTCAACATTACAACAAATAAGTTGACTCTTCACACTTTTTTGGCCATATCTACACATTTTGAAATGCATAGATTTATGTTCTTCACACTTCATCCTTGTGTGTAGAAATCGGCCGCGGAGAATTACTACACACTTTAAAGTGTATACAAATTGGTCAAATCTACACATCTTTAAGTGCGAAAAAATGCTCAAGTGTACACACTTTAAAGTTGAGCACACACTTTAAAGTGTGTACAACTTTACCAAGTCCACACATCTTTAAGTGTGAAAAGAATGCTAAGTGTACGCATCTTTTTGTGTGAAAACTTTTGAAAAATGTACACACTTAAATGTGCGACAACTTTCTTAATTTAACTAGCATAATAAGTGCGAACAAATGGCAAAATATAATCAGAAAATATTGTTAGGTCTACAATTGAGTGCATTAAATTGTATATATCTGTTGGGTTTTCGTTAACCAAAATGCTTGTTTATCTCTAATTAGTAAGTTTGAAAATCATAGGGGCTTATTTGAAAAATCATAAGTCGGGAACGACTTATGACGTTGATAATTAAAACAGTTAATTATAGAAAACAATAATTAACTAATTAATCAACAAACTTCAATAAATTAATCTAATTAATTCATCTAAGTAATAATTAATCTAGTTATTTATCTAGTAATTAATATTTTTTTTTGAAAGGTATACGTCATTCACTATACTCCACTACTCCGCAATTACGGAGTAGCAATATTTACAAAAAAGGAGGATTAGATTACGTTAAATTCATTCCAATCCTCCCAAGAAATAATACCCTTTTTCAAACGAGTCCTATACCAAAGAAAACCAAGTTGTTGTTTTGTTGCGAAAATATTTTTAAAAAATCCAATGGATATCCATTTATCCATCTCATTCATTGGATATGGATATGGATATGGATATGGATCGATGAAAGTTTTTTATATGAATATGAATGATAAAAAAAATAATTGGATATGCCTTACCTGGTAAATTACTTCACATCCATTATATATAATATACTAGATTATTTCCCGCGTAATACGCGAGTTAAACATAGCTTTAATATCCAAGAAAACTTTATTGCTACAAAACCTATTCTTCTCGAAAACTCTTTCGTTTCTTGCTTTCCAAAGACACCAACAAGTAACAAACATAATGCCTTTGAATAACAGCATAAAATCGTTGGATGATAGTAACAGTGAGGACAGAGTGAAAACTCCCAGACCCCAAGAAACAACCATGTGCCCTCCAGGCCTCAATAACAGCATAAACTAATTCCCCGATAAACAATCACACATGAGCCTCGCAATTATGAGTGACCAGCAGCTGCGTTTTTCCACTCAACGCGTGTGAAAATCAATATTTGTAATGGTAGCTTCAGGCTTACAGTGCATGTGAAAAAGTATAACATCCCACTGATAAATGAATAACGTATAGAGTATAGACTTACAGTGCATTGTCCAGCCATATATAATCCTTGATACCTTACTCAATCGCGGCTGTTTCTCCTTCCTCTTAACATACCACATTAGCATTGTCTCATCCTGATAAGCTATTAACAAATGATCTTCACTAACAATAATAATACATAATAGAGAAAACACTTTTAACTATACATGGAATGACTCATATATAAAGATCCAAAGTCGAAGTGGCTGTCAGCCAATAGTAACTTTCCAATTTTGTAAATCAACTTAAACTATGAACTTCAAATAAATATCACAATGACAGGTTTCATGAAGTTAGTATTCGGTCCCATTTAACTACTTGATGATATAAGTTGTCTAGCATAATCTATAAGCATGTTTTCAGTTTTTTTTTTTTTTTTTTTTTAAAAAGAAAATCTATAAACATTTTTTTATGATCGGCATTCTGGTATCTTGCAAACATATCTAATAGTCCACACATATTTACAGATATTAAACTTACAGCAAAGTCTGCAATGAACTGTATTAAAAAGCTTACTCATATTTATGGAATTAAACTTACGTTGGATAGCCGAAAGAGGTAGAACTTTCGCTTCCCTCTACATCCGTATTTTAGCAAACATGTCCCTTTCTTCAAAGATGTGATGATTTTAAAGCGAAATAGCCCAGGGTTTGGTTCAGAAGGGGAATGGCCCTCAAAAAGTTACTAAAACTTAGAAGCAGATATAAACATTAGATCATATTGTATGTAAGCATAGGTGGATAACATCTCATTCTTTTATATCAACATTGAAACTAAAGGATGGAGCAAGGAACCGCCGCTTTTGCATATATGCAACTGCATTCAGTTCATTAATGGAAAAATGGTCAAAAACTTTTAATCATGTAGTGTTATTAATGATGCATTCATGCCTTCATGTTTAACCCAAAAGATACCAAAAGGAAGTAAATGAAAAAGAACATTAGTTCACTTGGCATGGTAGTTTTTAAATTTAATTGATAATACTATGGACTGTAATAAGTGGTCTGCAGGTAAATTTACCTGTGTACAACCACTATATACAAACTATTATGCTTGGGACAAACAAAGCAATAGGAATTATATAAATCATTAGTGAAGCTGTAATTTTGTAAGATTTGAAAGCTAAGACCTGGCCCAAATAGCTTTTCACGCCCATCTGCGAATAGCAAACAACAAACTGCAAAAAAAAAAAAAAAAAATCGATTCATTTAGTGGGACGAAGAGGGTATATGTAAATATGAGAAAGATTGCAGACTTGCTCTCAGAGGTCATAGCAACAAAGAGAACACCATTCTCAAAGACATGTTTCTAGCCAAAACTCTAACAAACCTTCGACTCACTATCGACACCAAACTTTCAAGCCAGTTCTTGCATAAGGTTATCATATACTGAATATGTAGAAATATGATCATTGAAGAGCTCCACATTTGTAGATCTATACAAACCCAACTAATAATTAAACTCGTGAAATACTTATACATAATTAGAATGGTAAAAGAATTTGCATTATAAACTTTAATAATATTGAGCGCAAGCCCAAAACTAACTACCTCTCCGTCAACAATTATGTCTATCGTCCTTGGCGGTATGATTATCTCTTCCACAAACGACGCGACCTTTGATTCCGAAACATGTGAGATATGCAACAAACTGTAAATCATCATAGCGGATTAGGGAGAATCTTCAAATTTTAAAAAGAACACCGAAAGTTGCTTGAAAGATATTATTGACCAAAGTTATAACCCATTTAGTCATAAGTATAGGTAAAATTGGCTCCTTTTTAACGCTAATAAGTCAAACAGGTAAAAAGAGAATAAACAAAACAACAACCGGGTTAAGTGGGTCAATAATAGCCCATAGTGTTATTTAATGTATAGATCTTCGTAAATCGTTGTATTAATATATCTGTGAGACGCCTTAAAAAAATATATATATATCTGTGAGACATTTTTAAAGCATCATTGAAACTTGAAAGTAATACATTTTAGTCAAATATTTGACATACATACTATTATAATATTTACAAAGCGAATTAACATTACTCGTTTGAGCCATACCCCAACCAACTTGACCTGCTAGTTTTTCACCTATAAAACATACAATCAAGAACAAATGTCACACTAATTGACATATGTGCACACACACAGTCACACGCACAAAGTATTACAGAACATGATAACGACAACATACCTTGCGATTCTTGAGTTTTAGTGCAATATCTAAAGATTTATCCTCGAGTATTTTTGATAATATATAATCTTGGTAGAACATCTTCTTTGGTAAACGCAAGACAGATTAACCACGATAGATTTGACCCATACTTTGTCATGTAAATCTCTGGACACAAGTTTATGCACATTCTATGCATTGAAAAATCCTATTAGATTATAGATAGATGCACAACAAAATTGAAAGTTGCACTGACGACACCTTATAATAAGACAATGTGTGTCTTTTGTTCCTCCTCTTACCAGAACTCCATGTTTCTTTTTAATTAGTGTACTTTCAAAAGTTTTAAATTAACTGGCAACATAGTCATCATAAACTTGCGAATCTTATTAAAATTCCTAATTTAGAGCTCACCAATATTAATAAAAGAGTGTGCGACAAATACTTTAACTCACCATTATGTGACTATCGTTTTGCATAGCAAAGAGAAACTCCAAGTCGGTTTCCAAAGAATTTACCTTCTTGTCTCTAAGGACCATATCTATGCTTGCAACCACGCCGGGATTTTCCTTTAACGTATAATTTTGACTTTAAATCTACATGATTCCATCTCAACCTTAATGGGATCAAGAAAAGAAATGCCACCTGCACAAGCCATGATGAAGAAAGGATTTAACGTTAAGTTGGTAAAACTCATACATTTGTTATGAGGGAAAAGCAATAATGGTATGTGTATATATAAGGCGTGAATTGAAGTTTGGAAATCACAAAAAAATACTGGATTGAATATAACAACAATAAGCATAAGCATTCTAGTACTATTATGGGCTATATCGATCTATAATTTCCACTACTTTCAGTTCATACGGAGATATATTAAATCATAAAGCATCATATATACACAAATATGAAGACACAATTAATTTATAAATGACTATCATACAAAGTGACATTTTATCAAATAACTTGTAGCATGGAAAAAAACAATGGTACAGAAAAAATACCCTGTTTATTTTTTCTTCTTAAAAACAACTTCAAGCAGCTGTCACGTAAGAATGGGCTTCGAAGATTGAAAGACGTTTGTTGAATTGAGGTGGAGCTATTTTATATAGTATACAATTTAAAATTTCCATCTTTCTTTCGTTGGGGTCACAATATTTTTCCACAAGAAATTGGAAGATAATGTGTAATAGGACAATACCCACAAAGTTCAACAATTCATTATGATGCTACCCACAACTAGGTACTACACTCGCTGTTAAAAAAAAAAAAAATAGGTACTACACTCTTAGTAAATGAACACCGGATAAACTAGCGTTATACTTGCCATTGGACATTTATTTTAAACAAAAGGAATTTTGTTAACTATATAATCTATTGAGAAAAAAAAAAGAAAAAGAAAAAAAAGAAAGGGGTATAGACTCGAACCCTGCCCAGAGACTTTAATATGTCAACAGCTATCACCACATCAAAAAAAACACATGGTTAAACAATGCATTATAAATCTTAACAACATAAAAATAGCGACATATATAAAAGAAAACAAAATACAACGTTTCATTACGAAATTGTGATTTCGAATGCGATAGAAAACAGAAAAAGTTTTGGTCCAAAAAGGAAATCAAAAGTTAAAAGTTTTGGTCAAATTATGAATAACTATAGAGTAAGGGTAGAAATAAAAATATGATAAAAGTTTGATAATGAAACTATAAATTATAAATGATAAAAGGTTGGTGTGTAAAATTATAAAAGAACAAAGTGTAGTGGCCAAGTTATAAAAAAATGAAAAGTTTGATCAAAATTTGGTAGCTAAATTATTAAACATTAAAGTTTACTACTACACTACTACGGTACTACCCAATTTACTTTAATTAAATATAGAGTAAATTACAGAAATCGTCCCTGTCGTGATATCCCGCTTGCAGGTTTCGTCCCTATCTTTTGAAAATTACAGTTTTAGTCCAAAATAGTTTGCTCCGTCAACACTTTTAGTCCAGGGGTGTAACGTCTGTTAAAAAACCCATCGCGTGACTTGCACATGATAGGTATTTTAGTCTTTTTCTTATAACAGGACCAAAAGTGTAAATTATCAAATAATATAAAAAAAACAGATATCTATATATATACAGCAACAGCAGCAGCAGTATATGTATATATATATACACTCTATATCTATATATATATATATATGTAAACAACAGATCTATATCTATATTCATATCTAAATCTATATCAATATACATCCAAAACCAGATCCAACTAATCCATGAATCTATATCAATATTTATACATACATATACATTATATCTACAAACAAAATTCTAGATCCCATCAAAACAAAAAATTAAAAAATGTCAGAAAGAAGATACTCTCCGGCGATCTGGCCGGATCTGGCCGGATATACTCTCCGGCGATCTCCACCATCACACTACCACCGATGCACTCCACCACCACCGATGAACTCCACCTCAATCCCATCTCCACAACCGATGCACTCCACCACCTCAAACACTTTATTCCCCTTTTTAGGGTCTGGCCTCTGTTAAAGCTACTGTTAAAATGCCGCCGCCATATGTGTGCAGCCATTGTTAAAACGCCGTCATACTCCATCGTTGCCATGTTCCTAAAACGCCGATGCAGCCATATGTGTGGGAATTCATAATAGTAGCTTGAATTCACCACTACCATGTTCCTGTTGGGAAATGATTCTGCACTCCTTTTATTCATGTGCATGTTTATGTGGCACTACATCTTGCACGTGATTTTTTAGTTTGATTTAGTCTACTTTGATCGAGTCTTTAGCGTGAATAATGGGATATATTCCCACGTAGTTTAGTTGGATAGTGGATGCTACTTTTATGCTTAGTTGGTTTATGCTTTCTGTTGCAGCCTATATATAGGCATGCTTTTTCCTTTTGTAAGTCATCAGTTTCATTAATAGAAAACACAAAAGTGCCTTTGTGACCCATCTTTTCCATGATATAAATTAACAGTGGTATCAGAGCTTGGTACCTTGCAAAACACTCATCACCATGGCAGATACAACAAACACACTTCTCACTCAATCACCACCCATACCAATTTTCAAAGGAGAAGGATACGGTTACTGGAGTATCCGATTCAAAACCATTCTGCGATCAAGAGACTTATGGGATCTTGTAGAGAATGGTGTCAATGAAGATGAAACGGATCAAGCACGTCTCAAGGCATCACAGAAGAAAGATGCATATGCTATGAGCATTATTCAACCAGCTGTTCACGACCAACTGTTTGCAAGAATCGCTGCAGCAACTACTGCGAAAGAAACATGGGAGATTATCAAGGGAGAATTTGAAGGAGACGATCAAGTTCAATCAGTCAAACTTCAAGGTTTAAGAAGAGATTTTGAGAATCTCTTAATGAAAGACAATGAAACAGTGGGTGACTACTTCTCTCGAGTCACATCCATTGTGAGTCAAATGAGGGCATATGGAGAAAAGATTGCTGACAAAATTATTGTGGAGAAGATACTTAGAAGTCTAACCTCTAAGTTTGACTACATTGTCTCCTCCATTGAAGTAGCTTTTGATTTATCAAAGCTTACTCCAGTCAAGCTCATGGGTTCATTACAATCCCAAGAAGCTAGGCTACATAGCAGAAACATTTCTGAATCTTCAACAGCAAATGGTGAAGAGCAGGCCCTTCAAGCACTTTACATCTCCAACAATAGAAGTTATCAAACCCCACAGAGAGGGCGTGGACGTGGTATGAATAGAGGAAGGGGACGTGGACGAACCTCAGACAACAGAAGTAGAGGACCTCAATGCTATGTATGCAACAGATTTGGACACACTAAGAAGGACAGTTGGTACAATGATGAACAAGTAAACGTGGCTGCAGAAGATAACACAGATGTCAATCAAAGTCAGGAGGATCAACATTTGTTTCTAGCTGAAGCAAATGCACCTGTAGAGCTCACTCAGCAACCTTTTTTACTCATGGCGGTTGAAGATAACTCTGGTAACTCTAACTCCATTTGGTTTATCGATTCGGGGTGCTCTAACCATATGACAGGATCAAAAGGAAGCTTTGTCGACCTTGATGAAACCTTCAAACTCGGTGTTAATCTTGGTGACAAGAAAAAGTTGGCTGTTGAAGGAAAGGGAACTGTTAGAATTGATTTGGTCAACAATCAATTCAAGCTGTTGAATGATGTTTACTATGCACCAAGGTTGGAGTATAACCTACTTAGCGTGGGTCAACTTATGAGGAAGGGGTATTCGTTAACCTTTGATGATGATCAGTGTACTATTAGGAGCAAGGAAACTAGTGTGATTTTAATGACTGTCTTACTCTCCACCAACAATATGTTTCTGTTAGATGCTTCTAAGGCTCTATCTCATTCGTCTGCAAGAACCTCAACTACCCAACTTTGGCATATGAGGTATGGTCATTTTCACTATAAAGGATTAAAGCATATTGCTGATAGGGGTATGGTCATTGGTTTACCAAACATTACTATCACTGATACATGTGAAAGTTGTGTCTTTGGTAAACAATCCAAACTACCCTTCAACGCTAACTCTTGGAGAGCTACACAAAAGCTTGAACTTGTTCATGCTGACCTTTGCGGTCCTATGCAAGTTCCAAGTTTGGGGGGTAGTAAGTACTATTTCTTGCTCATTGATGATTACTCAAGAATGTGCTGGATATATTTTCTCACTAACAAGTCAGAAGCTTTTGAGAAGTTTAAGGTATTCAAACTTTTAGTTGAGAAGGAATGTGAAAGAGCTATTAAAGTGCTAAGGACAGACAGAGGTGGTGAATTTTGTTCCAAAGAATTCCATGAATTTTGTGAATTTCATGGAATTAGAAGAGAGCTTACCGTACCTTACACCCCACAACACAATGGTGTTGTAGAAAGAAAGAATAGGACTATTATGGGTATGACAAGAAGCATGCTGAAGGAGAAGTGTATGCCCAACTATTTTTGGGCAGAAGGTGCTGCAACAGCTGTTTATATCATCAACAGGTCTTCAACTAAGGCTGTTCAAAGATACACCCCTTATCAAGTCTGGTATGATCGAAAACCTTCTGTTCTTCACTTAAAAGTTTTTGGTTGTGTTGCATTTGGATATGTGAATGCCCAGGATTGACAA
Organism: Asclepias incarnata; assembly: GCA_025447715.1. NCBI lineage: Eukaryota > Viridiplantae > Streptophyta > Magnoliopsida > Gentianales > Apocynaceae > Asclepias > Asclepias incarnata. The sequence goes on from JAOEHQ010027117.1 coordinate 12,614, forward strand.
AAGTTAGATGATAGATCTGAAAAATACATATTTATTGGTTATTCTAGTACTTGTTCTGGCTATAAACTGTACAACCCTACAACAAACAAGTATTTTATTAAAAAGCATGTCACTTTTTTGGAAAACACCCCATGGAACTTTGAACCCAAAAGTGACAACACACCCAACTACTATAGTGATCCATTTCCTACTGAAGCATCCTCATCACCACAAGATAATACCAACCACACTCCACCATCACCTAACCTACCTATCCAAACTAGTCAACCATTAAACAATACCCACACTTCTCCCAACACACTTAACCAGGAAAATGATTCACCAAATACTACACACACTTCCTCCAACACAATTAACCAAGAAAATAATTCCATTCCCACACAACCTACTGGTCAAAGGGTATCAAAAACACCGAGTTGGATGAATGATTATCAATCTGGAGAAGGACTTTCAGATGATGAAGGGCAGTATACTAGTTGCCATTTTGCTCTTAGCATTTCTGATCCTACCTCATATGTTGAAGCATCTACAAAAGAAGAATGGAAGACAGCCATGGTTGAGGAACTGAAGGCGATTGAAAAGAATGCAACATGGAACTTGGTTGATCTTCCTGAAGGCAAGAATGTTGTTGGGGTTAAGTGGTTGTTTAAAACGAAGTTTGGACCCGAAGGTGAGATTGTGAAGCATAAGGCTTGATTGGTAGCCAAGGGCTACTCGCAGCAACAAGGCATAGATTATCAAGAAACATTTGCTCCAGTTGCTCGCTTTGACACTATTCGAATTGTTGTAGCAGTTGCCGCACAGCAAGGTTGGTATTTGCATCAACTTGATGTCAAATCAGCCTTTCTTAATGGTGACCTCATAGAAGACATTTATGTCCAACAACCAGAAGGATTTGAGCTTAAAGGGAAGGAAGATAAAGTGTATAAGCTCAAGAAGGCATTATATGGGCTCAAGCAAGCTCCAAGAGCTTGGTACTCTAAGATTGATGCATATTTTGCTGCTCATGGTTATGTCAAAAGCCATAGTGATCCAACTCTCTACATCAAGCATGGTTCCAACAAAGAGGTAATTTATGTTTGCTTATATGT
>JAOEHQ010027128.1:0-13703 GCA_025447715.1 Asclepias incarnata
TCATTTGTTTTCTAGAAAATGAAAACTCCCTCCATTTTCTAGAAAATTAGAAATAGAAAACTAGAAAACATTTTCTCCAACTAAACGCGCCTAAGCTTTTAAGAATATTTTAGTCCATAACCTCTATCATTCGCATTGACTTCACCCTGTAAGTATAACCGGTAAACAAAAAGGATTAAAGCGTTAAAAATTTAAATTTAAAAGTCCAAATCAATAGTAATCGGAAGTTTTCATGGTATAAGAATCGAACTAATTAAGAACAAAACAATTAAATGGAATGAGTGATGCAGCTTTCATTTGTCGTAATTATTGTATGTATGACTGACTATGTTGTAACTTTTTCCAATTGCTGTAATTCTTTCCAGTTGTTTGGGTGTGAATGAATAAAGTTTGCCTTTAGAAAAAAAAATAGTAACCAGAAGATTTAACATATTTGACTTTGAACAAATTTACCGGTAGTAGATATTAGAAAGTTGTAAAGACTAAAAATACAATAAATAAAACTTTTAGGTTAAAGTTGATGACTAAGCAATACTATAAGGACTAGTTTGTAAGTTAGTAAAATTTAATAATAAAAAGTCCAACACAAAGAGTGTATGGTCGGAACATACTTGTGATAGAGAATAGCCGAATAGGTACTTTATAAAGCTGTAGGGGTAAAAATGTCTGTCGGTGAGTTGATCCAAATCACTAGAAAGAGACAAACTTAATTATTTTGATTATTCAACAACTATCTTTCAATAAAGAGCAATCAATCATGTGTGATAGATTAATTCGATAGGCTTAACAATATCACGAACGTCTTAAAAAACCGTTTCATGATCGAATGAGATACTTTAATTTTAATATGTCATAAAATCTGTTTCACTCCGTCACACACATCTAAAAAAAACTACCCTTTTATTATAATTATATAGAAAAATAATCGGCGTTGTAAGTTTTTAATAAAAAAATCCGTTTAACTTTAAAGTAAATTATATGTACACATTAAATTTCTCGAGTATGAATGCATAACACTTATGCTAAGTACCGGTGTGGCGGTGTACCCCCCATGACTTCTAATAATCTATATCTATAGTCTATACTTCATTATCTATATTACATTGGAATTTACCCTCTTCTTTCAACTAAGAAGTTGATAACTCCAAAATATCTTTCTTCTTTTATTCACTAATTTAAACATCTTCACTTAAAATACTTATAATATCCTTAATAAAATAATTTACAATATAGATCCATAAACTCCTAAAATAATTACACTACCCATTTTACATCAATTACCTTTACAATAATAACCACACCACCGTTGCCGCCGCCACCACCCGTCGACCCACCAGCACTAACAATCGCCTCCGCCATCACCACACCGCCACCGTCGCGCCGGATTGCGCGGGTAGCCTTTTGTCATAATATAAAACATTAACCCCCTCCCCCTTTTTTCCCCCCAATAATACCTTTAATAAAATAATTTGCAACATAGATTCCTCAACTTCGAAAATAACTACACTATCCATTTTACATGAACTCCCAAAATGTCTCATACCACCACCGCCACCACCACCACTACCAATCGCCGCCATCAATCCACCACCACCACCACCACCACACTGCTGCCGCCGACACCACTGCCGAATTACGCGGATACCGTTCTAGTTATTACTAAAATACCGAATTTATTAGGGGTAACACATGCGGAGAGTATATTGTTATATGGTAGTTAGCAATTCATTTTCGAAACGTGAAAAGAAATAAATTAAAAGTATATTTAAACCAGTAGAGAAATAATAAAACAAATAAAAGAAAAAAAAAAAGAAAAATATTACAAGTTGCTATGTGTGTCTGTTAGCAAATTCTACATCACACCATTAACAGCTGTAACATCTTGTATCATTACATATACATACACACTTTCTATATCTATATCAAACACACTTAAAACAGTCCTTTGTGCTTCTCAATTACACTTCCATTCAGATCCCCTGCCTCTTTTTTCTCTATCTCTTTCTTCAGATTTGATCTCCATTACTCATTCATCTTCCCTTCTTATGCGGTACGAATGTTTCTCTGTATCTAATTTTTTTTTTTACACACACACACAAACACACACTGACTGTCTATATATATTATATATATATATATATATATATATATGTATTGTTCAGTCTGACTATTAGTCAATAAGTTTGGCCCTAATTTATCGGATATATTACATTTGATCAAATCTCTAATGTGGTGAAAGATTTTATTCAGCTCACTGAATTATTATCATATATGTATTTGTATTAGCAGGTGATATATTTATAATATATAGATACAGATCTGTGTATTATGTTTTTCTGGTGGTGAATTTTGATTGCTTTTCAACTTGAGATTTGATTGATTTCTCATGGAGTCTGAAGGAGAGACTGGGGTTAGTATTTCTCTATCTTTTTACTTTTTTTTTAAGGTCAATTGATGCAAATTTTACTGATCTGTGTGATTGATCACTTATAAATTATACAGTATATTTCAGTTAATTTTTTTTACTATATATACTATTAGTTTTACATTTTCGTTTATATATGCTAGATGTGTGATCATAATTACTCCTTTTTTGGTAAATTTTTGGAATTTTTACTGATCTGTGTTGCTATTTAAACAATGGAGATATTTTATTATAGTTTTATATTTTAGTTTATATATATGTATTGATTAATTAATTAAACTATTTTAGGCCAATTGCTTAAAATTTACTGATCTGTGAACACTAGCAATATTTTACTATATTTATTTATTTATTTTACTAGTTTATATCTTTTAGATTAGATGTGTGATCATAGTTGTATTGGCTAGCTACACTTTTTTGGGAAAATTATCGTAATTTTACTGATCCGAGGTTTTATTTGAAGACTGGTAATATTTTTACTGGATTTATTATAGTTTCGAATTTTAGTTTATATGACTGATCAAGTTATGTTAGTGGTTTCGGTTTGTTACTATATGGGGAAAACTTGTCTAATTTGAAGAATGATCATGGGATTATGCAGGGGACATCTATGAAGAATGTCGGAAGTCAGCTTTGCCAGATCTGTGGTGATAATGTTGGAACCACAGCCAATGGCGAAACTTTTGTCGCATGTGATGTTTGTGCATTTCCGGTTTGCAGGCCCTGTTATGAATACGAGCGCAAGGATGGAAAACAGTCTTGCCCTCAGTGTAAAACTAGATATAAACGACTTAAAGGTTTGTAACATTCTTTTTTAGTGGATTCTTATATTTATAATGTTTGTGTGTTTGTATTCATTATGTCATGTTACATAGGTTCCCATTAATTGCAAAGATGTTTGTGGGTATTTTATTGATCTTTATGTTGGTTGAATACAGGAAGCCCTGCGATTGCTGGAGACAGAGAGGAGGATACTGATGCTGAAGATGAAACCGCCACTTTCCCCTTTTCTTCACAAACTCAAAATGAGAAACAAAAAACTGCAGAGCGTATGCTGAACTGGCACATGACATATGGACGGGGTGATGAAACTAATGCTCCAACTTATGATAAAGAGGTCTCTCATAATCATATACCATTGCTTACCAGTGGACATGAGGTACCCACCAATTAAAGATTTTTGGTTTCTTGCATTTCTCCAGTGATAATGTTGTGTCTATATGTAAACTAATCCTGTAACTTCTTTTTTTGTTGCTTTCTATAGGTTTCCGGTGAGTTATCTGCTGCATCTCCTCAACGCCTTTCTGTATCCTCCCCACCACCTGGTGGTGAACGAATGACACATTCTCTCCCTTATTCTGCATATGTGAATCAATCCCGTATGTCTCTTAATATGACGATGAGTTATCTCTATATTAAGCAATTTAAGATTCTAACATTACTATATTGTTTGCAGCTAATATTAGAGTTGTGGATCCTGTGAGAGAGTTCGGGTCCACAGGAATAGGAAATCTGGCCTGGAAAGAGAGAGTTGATGGGTGGAAAATGAAACAGGACAAAAATGTGGTTCCAATGACAAATAGCCGTGCTGCTTCGGAAAGAGGTCAAGATATTGATGCCAGCACTGATGTGGTCGACGAATCATTGCTGTGAGCCTGTTTAATCCCTGCTCTGATAAAATAGATTATATTCTCTGTTAATGGCTTTTATATATTTGTTATTGGTATTTGTTTTTATAGCCCAATAATTAATCATCATTCTAGAAAAAAGCTTTTGGGCAGTGATTATTCTTTCTATTTTGGTGTTTTATTTTGTTGATTAATATGATCTGTTCTACTTGTGAAGGAATGATGAAGCACGTCAGCCACTTTCAAGAAAAGTATCCATTCCGTCATCCAGGATAAACCCATACCGAATGGTTATTGTTCTTCGGCTGGCTATTCTTTGCATCTTTTTGCACTACCGGATAACGAATCCCGTGACTAATGCATACCCGTTATGGTTACTCTCTGTTATTTGTGAGATTTGGTTTGCTGTATCTTGGATACTGGATCAGTTCCCTAAATGGCTTCCCATAAATCGTGAGACCTATCTTGACCGGCTATTCCTAAGGTAATGTAATGTCCTTTCAATGATTCTTTTTGTTTGAAATATTATCACTCTTTGGATTTGCGATTTGGAATGGATTATGTGATAATAATCGGATTTAGATAAATTAGGATTATTCAAAAAGCAAAAGGTAAATTGACCCAAATATGAAATTTTTGTGAAAAGAAATATTATAAACTGTTTGGGTGAATTAGGAGTTGAAGTCTACCATATTTGGTTTTAAAAGTGGTTAATAACTGACCTTATTCTACCCTTAGATTATTTTCCGGAAAGAAAAAAGTAACTGACCTTATTCTTCCCTTAGATTGTCAGTTTTGTTATAGCTGGTATGAAGCTGAATATTTGAGCCCTACCCGGTAATCAAAAGCACAATTTGTGTACCCAGACATTGCAAACTGATAAGCAGATAACCAGTCCCAAAGTGCAATTCTAAACCTCCCTAAGTTGTATGACCTTAAGAGAACCTTCCTTTTTCAAAGGAAAGGAAAAAGATTATAATATATAATTATTCTATAGGTATGAGCGGGAAGGAGAGCCATCACAACTAGCTGCTGTTGATATTTTTGTTAGTACTGTGGATCCTTTGAAGGAACCTCCACTTGTCACAGCCAACACTGTCCTGTCCATACTTGCAGTTGACTACCCAGTTGACAAAGTATCGTGCTATGTATCTGATGATGGAGCGGCCATGTTGTCATTTGAGTCACTGTCTGAAACATCAGAATTCGCAAGAAAATGGGTTCCGTTTTGCAAAAAGTATCAGATTGAGCCACGAGCTCCAGAATGGTACTTTGCCCAGAAGATTGATTACTTGAAAGATAAAATTCAACCAACATTTGTTAAAGATCGAAGAGCTATGAAGGTGGGTTTTTTTCCAACGCTAGTAGATCAATTATTCTACATAAAGGTGGGCCGGTGTGGGTTGTGTTCTATCTCAAATAGGTCAAACCAAAAGTTATAACTAAAATGAGAATGGGTCAAATGGATTGAAGTGCTTGCAACTCACCCAAAGTGTATTTTGTTTTTGTGGTCATAGAGCATCTCCAATGGTATTTAGCTATTAATAGCTTTTTTTGTTTGCCATTTCATTATTTAAACAATATATTTTTCAAAAGCTTTTTTCCATCCACTTTCCTTGGTTACATAGTATATGTAAAAAAGCTTATACTTTAATATGTTGAAGAATGTCAACTTTTTGAAGAAATAAGCCTTTGCTCTCAATGATAAAAAGCTTTTTAATAGCTTTTTTGGATGAAAAAGTCTTTCATCAACCTACCATTGGACCTGTACCAAGAATCTAAGACAACCCATTTCAACTGAAACCTGTTATAACCTGTTACCCTACCCTATTCAACTCATTTCTAAATTTAATTGTTTTTCAAGTTGGATGACAAAATTAATACTTCTTTTTACCTGTTGTAATAATGATAGCAGTATTGGTAATGGAAATAGCTGTCAAGGCTTTCCGTTTCATGCACAGAACATGAATAGGTTCTAAACAATATTCTTTTCAGGTTTTCTTGGGTCAAAATGGAGGGGTTGACAGTGAGGGTAATGAGTTGCCACGATTAGTTTATGTTTCCAGAGAAAAGCGTCCGGGATTTCAACATCACAAGAAAGCTGGTGCCATGAATGCACTTGTAAGTAATATCCTCATATGAATCGTTTTAACTAAGTCTTCTTGTACTAAATATCCCACAACTTTCAATGTCATTTCTTGTAGGTTCGTGTATCTGCAGTTCTTACAAATGGCCCCTTTTTATTGAATCTCGATTGTGATCATTACGTCAACAGCAGCAAGGCGCTTAGGGAAGCAATGTGCTTTATGATGGACCCGAATCTTGGAAAATACGTATGCTATGTCCAGTTTCCCCAGAGATTTGATGGTATTGATAAGAACGATCGATATGCTAACAGAAATACAGTGTTCTTTGATGTGAGTTATTACCTCCCATAATCTATATTACCTTATAAGATAAATAAGGAAAGTAGTTTTAGAATGCCACATTTTGCTCGCATATTAATTTGACTACTTTATAACTTCTTTAATGTACAGATTAATTTAAGGGGTTTAGATGGGATTCAAGGTCCAGTTTATGTGGGTACCGGATGTGTGTTTAACAGAACAGCATTATATGGATATGAACCTCCTCTTAAGCCTAAGAAGAAGAGAGAAGATGGTTTCTTCTCTTCCTGCTTCGGTGGATCACGTACGAAAAGTTCAAAATCAAGTAAAAAGGGATCGGATAAAAAGAAATCAAGCAAACACATCGATCCCACTGTGCCAGTATTTAATCTTGAGGATATTGAAGAGGGTGTTGAAGGTAAGTTTCTCAAGAATCTCTTGTTTTCAGTATTTCAGCTTAATTCTTTAGTTGGTTTTATAATCTTATTTATTCTCCATCAGGTGCTGGGTTTGATGATGAGAAATCATTGCTTATGTCTCAAATGTCACTCGAGAAAAGATTTGGGCAATCAGCTGTATTTGTTGCATCAACACTCATGGAGAATGGAGGTGTGCCCCAATCTGCAGCACCAGAGACTCTCCTCAAAGAAGCTATTCACGTTATCAGTTGTGGTTATGAAGACAAAACAGACTGGGGACTCGAGGTGCATTGATTTATATATCTGTAATCATAGTTCTCAATTTAATTTTTAACCTGTGAAAGCAAAAAATGCTAAGAGAAATGTTGACTCTAAATTTGCAGATTGGATGGATTTATGGTTCTGTTACAGAAGATATTCTTACAGGATTTAAGATGCATGCACGGGGTTGGCGATCAATATACTGCATGCCACCTAGGGCCGCCTTCAAGGGTTCTGCTCCTATTAATTTGTCAGATCGTCTAAATCAAGTGCTTCGATGGGCTTTAGGATCTGTTGAAATTCTGTTCAGCAGGCATTGTCCTATTTGGTATGGTTATTCTGGAAGGCTAAAATGGCTAGAGAGATTTGCATACATAAACACAACCATTTACCCTATCACTTCCATTCCTCTTCTCGTCTACTGTACTCTCCCTGCTGTCTGTCTTCTCACTGGAAAGTTTATCATTCCACAGGTAATTAATTTGTCGCATTTAAGTTATAATATGACAATATATAAATAGCATCTCTGTTACATATTAATTCTTTGATTTAATGTAATTGCAGATCAGTAATCTTGCCAGTATATGGTTTATATCCCTCTTTCTTTCCATCTTTGCAACCGGTATTCTAGAAATGAGGTGGAGTGGTGTTGGAATCGATGAATGGTGGAGGAATGAACAGTTTTGGGTTATTGGTGGTGTTTCTGCCCATCTATTTGCTGTCTTCCAAGGTTTGCTCAAAGTTCTTGCCGGTATCGACACCAATTTCACAGTCACGTCAAAGGCGTCAGACGAAGATGGTGATTTCGCCGAGCTTTATTTGTTCAAATGGACGACTCTTCTCATCCCACCGACGACTCTTTTAATTGTAAACTTAGTCGGAGTGGTTGCCGGAATCTCATATGCCATCAACAGCGGATACCAATCATGGGGTCCACTTTTTGGTAAACTGTTCTTCGCCTTTTGGGTGATTGTTCATCTTTACCCCTTCCTCAAGGGTCTCATGGGGAAGCAAAACCGCACGCCTACCGTTGTGGTGGTGTGGTCGATTCTACTTGCCTCTATTTTCTCTCTCTTATGGGTCCGAGTTGACCCATTTACCACTAAAGTCACCGGCCCGGACGTCAAGTTTTGTGGAATCAACTGTTAATTAAATGTAGAATGCAATTGGAAGTGAAATGTTATTTATGTTACTTAAACATCTGGATATTTAAACTCTTTTGTGATGTGGAGATTTCACTTGTTTTCTTAAGTTTTCAATCTACTGCATAGTTATATGACTCGAAACATATGTATTTGTTCAATTCTTTCTATAGTTTTGTAAGTGTTATACATATATATCTACATAAACCACCTTGTTACATTTTGTGATTTTTAGCATTTTGTAATTTCCGGTTTAAAATTTCTTGTAATATGATACACCTCAATGAAAAGACAGTTTATTACGTGTGTCGATTATATATATATGAATCAATTTGGACCATAGAAAACAGACTGTTGGGATAAGACAAAGAAGATACTTATTCTCTATATCATGTGAACCTAGCTGTATATATCTTAACTGTTCTTTATAGGGAAAAATATGATTGGAGCTATGGCTGCAAATTCAAGTTCATGCCCATGTTCTAGCTTATTTACACAGATGAGATGTAGCTCAAAAATGAGGAAAAACAGCCCATACAAGAATCTTCTGTGCATTAGAAAACTGAAGTCCATGAATTTGAAATCGCATTCAAATCTGAGCAGTTCTTTCTTGGACGATGAATGGTATGCAAGATTGGTTTGTTTATCTTCCAGGAATCACCGGCAGAAAAACACAATTGTTAGCGAGCTTGGTGGGCAGTATGAAGAGGTCTTCAACGACATTAAATTGGTACGTCTATTGACCCTTCAACAAAAGATAATTTTCTCACAAGATATTCAACTAAAGTAATTGTCTGCTTGCAGGAATTACGCAATTGTTTCACCAAGAAAGCAGTTAGAACTGTTCTTTATCAACTCTATGAGATGAATCCCCCTCAATATCTCTGGCTACACAAGCAAGTGAAGCCGCCATTACTCACTTTTTGTGCACCATTTCCTTCCCTAATCCCGTTCCATTCACTGCTGCAACTTTCTTCCAGTTTTGTTTGATATCGGGTGTCTTGATTTGCAGTTTCATTGCTGAAAATGATCCTGCAGACGGAAAGGTATTTCTTCGGAATCTTGCAAAGGTAATGTTCCAAGTTCCCACACAAGATTAAATTTTTCCGTTCTTTGATCCATTCTCGGTGTAGATACTTGTTTTAATAAGATTATAGAGCAACTACAGAAAGGTGTAAAAGATTTTGGCACATTGGCCTGGATAATAGAGATGGCAATTTCAACCTATTTACTTGGGATTCAAAGAGTTGTGAAAATGAAAACAATAGCTAAATAGGAAAATAGAAAATAGCTCAAACAAGTTAAAAGTAACCTAAACTGTATTCATATTTGACACACTTATAACTAATTATTGTTTTTTTGAAATAAATGGCCAACTAGTTTCTAGTCTACTTGACCGTAATAAAAGACCGACCCGTTTTGGTTTAAATTTTTTTGACCCATTACCCAACCTTCCTGAACTACCATCTGCCACCTCTCCTAGCTACTATCCTTAGATAAAACGTAAGAGCCGGCGTAGAATTGCATTGTGAATTACTAGGGATGTATTGATAGAGGCCAAAAGTTTGACACTATACTAAGAACCGTGCAGCTACCAAACCATGAAAGAGTGCCACACGTTTCCGACAAGCTAATCTAAAGGGCCCTATGTGAGCTGACCTGTCTCTTAAAAGTATCGATTTCCACAAGAATATCAAAACACCATTGAGCAATTTATTTACTTGATTTTCCAGGAATTTCATGAGCTTGCTGAAAGAGTGATGATCACACGTCTTCACCTGTACGCAACATGGATCAAGGTTACCTCATTGTATCATTGTTTTCTCTTGATTTTTGGAGACAGGTAAAATTATTTAATATGCTGTGTTAATCATGGTTTGATCTAGCAATGTGATCATGCTGAAATATACAAGGAAATTTCGGACGAGAACTTGGAGTTGATGAGGGAAAGACTCATGGAAACTATTGTATGGCCTACCGACGACAAAAATACAGAGTGAATGAATGGACTCGGGTCTTTTTACATGTACCTCCTTCCATTCAAGAAAAAAATTGATATGTAGGTGTTAAATTTGAAACTTATGATAATCGATCTTGAAAATTTGTGCAATCAAAACTAGAATGTAATTTGAAGTTGAAATGGGAAAGCATATGAGAAGATGTTAAGTTAAAGTGATGATTTTGAATAGAGAAAATAACCTAGATAACCAAAAATCAGCTTAAATATACCAAAATACTCTTTTTTGAGTTTTCAAAAAATAACCACAAAATCACAACACTGCAAGGAGGAGTTGCATTTCTAGGCAAAATCGCAACACCGCAAGGAGGCTTTGCATTTCTGGGCAAAATCGCAAGCAGTCCTTGCGAATCGCAAAATTTTGCCCAGAAATGCAAGGAGTAGTTGCATTTCTGGGTGCAAAACGCAAGCACTCCTTGCAATTCGCAAGGACTCCTTGCGGTGTTGCGATTTTGCCCAGAAATGTAAGGCCTCTTTGCGGTGTTGCAATGACGTTGGTATTTTTTGAAAACTTGAAAAAACTTGGTTATTTTGATATATTTAAGATGATTTTTGGTTATCTAGGCTATTTTATCTTTTGAATATCATGTTTGTTTGAACAATGGGAGGTGATAAACTCACAAACCTTTTTATCCATCCACAACAATATTTGCATTATATGGTTGTACTGTACAACGGTTTGATGCAGGTATTGTTGTGGATGGATAAAAATAATTGTGGGTTTATCACTACCCTTGAACAATATATGATGATTTCCTGATTTGACTACCCTCATGTACGTATTGTAATTGTTGGTGATTTTAGTGTCGATTTATGCAATTGAGATTTACACGCATCATTATTCTCAAAATCAGCAAGCTGCATCAAGATGATTTGATTATATATGTCTCTATAGATATAAATGTTCAATTGCACCGAGAAGGTATAACACACTCTTTTTGAATTTTGTTTTGCTCTGCAATTGAAAATTTAAATCTATAGAGACATAAATATAATCAAATCATGTTGATGTACCTTGCTGATTTTGAGAAGAATGATGCGTGTTTGGTAATGGATCCTCCAAGTTGGTGTGTACCAAGTTTTGCATCGCCTGCTTAAGCATGAATGACAAGTGCCAGTGATTCTGTTGGCTGTTGCATTCTTAATGTTTAGATGAGCACTTTGATGTTGAACTTTTATTGTATCTACAGGCCGGTACGAGTGAAGGCGGTCAAGTATTCAAACATAAAAACATGATATTGATCAATGTTGTGATTTCTAGTATGTGGATTCTGCAAGAATGAGCAAGCTTAGCGTGGTTAGAACTTGCATCTTGTATAGCTTTCTTGTGTTTATATAAATATTATGTATACAAGCAAGGAGTGTGCATCATTCTCATATTGATGTTTTGTAATCGGTTTTGCATGACATTAATTCTGTGTCTTCATTGAAATGTTTAATAACAGGAATGTTGTTGAAAATTGTGTGATTTGTGATCAATTATCTGTGACAAACCGATAATTTAGAGTTGAAATGTTTAATGATATTACCCGTGTGACATACCGACTCGGGAAGAAGAATTTAGACTTGCGTTTAGTTTATGGTTGACAGGTTATGGAGTCGTGAAATGAGGTCAGATATTGAGTCGTGAAAGGGAGAAAAGGGGTAACAGATTATGGAATGGAACGAAACACTTTCTATATTCGATTAGCTTCGTATAATACAAGATTCATGCATGCGCGATGCGACAACAATGTGGTGGCGGCGGCGGCGACGGGTGGTGACGGCGGTGACGACGTGGCGGTGGTGAGTAGCGTAGGTTATTGATGTATAAAGGAGTAATGTAGTTATTTTAGGAGTTAAGGGAAAGATGTTGTAAATTAATTCATTAAGGGTATTTTAAGTATTTAATAGGCTCATGGTTAGTGTAAGTTAATTTAATAAGATAAAGTTAAGTGGGCGGGGAAGATTTGTTTTATATAATAGTATATAGATAATCCCTCACTTCCAAACTTCCAAGTATCCTTTTATTTCATTTTGAACCATTATTTACATTAAGCTTACTGTACAAATGCTTGGGTGCTCCAAGAAATTAGGAACCAAACATGTATATTTCAAAACTTTGAATGGTTAAAACTTGTTTTAATTTGACTGAGAGAAATGATTAATCCTATTATTCATGCCTAATTATCATCCTACTTATATAGAAATGACACTTGTCAATATTTTTTAATTTTTCAAAATTACTTTTACATCTAATTTGTTATTCCTAATTTACCCTTTAACACTAATTATTCTATATAAGTAGGATGATACTTAAGCATAAAAAATAAGATGATTAATCATTTCTTTTTGATTTATCTTTGCTGCACATAGATGTTGTTGCATACCCATGCTTTCCCCTTAGACTAAGGGAAGTGAGGCTTCAAAAGTGGGGGGCGTCTTGCGACACGTGGCATGTGCGTAAGATGATAAGAAGCCCCCAAAAATGGTGGAGTGAAGCTTCCTAGAAGCCCCCACTCACATACATACTATATATATATATATATATATATACACACACACACACAACACACAACACACACACAAACCAAACAAAATTAGGCGGCAAGTATTAGCCGGGGAAAAAATATTGGACGAAAACGCCCCTCGGGGTGCTGTAGCGGGACGGCAAAGGAAGGCAAGGGGCGGCAAATTTGGTTTTGACGCCTTACTCCGTTCAGTCTTAAGCTTATTATAACATTACAATCACTTAAAGTTCTTGAGGTCTAGCAGAGTAGCAGGTACCAATGACGGGGATGGCAAATTCTGACACAATAAGCGACATGACTTGCAACGCAACACGGCACAAAATACGTGGCTTTGAGTTGAGGCTAAATGAGTTTGTATTATAAATGGGTCGACATGACTAACACATTTAATATATGGGTTGTGTTTGGGTTGATCTTCGAAACCCGCTTACAACCTGTCGACTTGTTAAAAACTATAAACAGGGAAACTAAAGATTATAAAGTTTAGTTCCAGATATTGTAACTATTTTATTTAGAATATTTTATTTTATGTTTGTTTGTAACTAGTTCATAATACTTATTGTACGGATTCAAAATATCCAAAATCTCTACATATAATTTATGGGAATAACCTGTGTGCTTTTAGTAGCGCATGACTTATACGTGTGTTTTTAAAAAAGCTAGAAAACCAGAAATATAAATTTGTTTTATAAGTTTGCCATGGAAATACCTAAGTTAGATGGTACTAGAAACATATAAGATTCCCATAATTTATGTCATGTAGTTTTGATTTAAAATGGTTTAATGAATCAACACGAGTAACCTGTTTATTAAATAAGTTGAGTTTGGATTCCCTTTTCGGCCCAAGTACCCCGACCATGGAATAATGGGTCACCCGACCACCCCCCTTTAGGAGCGACCGTCGCTCCTAAAGG
>JAOEHQ010027139.1:0-13698 GCA_025447715.1 Asclepias incarnata
GGTAATTTATATATAAAAATAATAATTTATGAAATTATATGTATAAAACTTCAAACTTAAACATAATTGTTTAGAAAAATTACCATAATACTTCAAAGTTCAAAAAATTAACATAAACTTAAACCAATTTAGGATTTTATTAAAAGTTTATTACAGAAAGAAAAAAAAGTTGACCAGAGTTGACCCGATTTTTGCCCCGATATGGCCGATTTTTACCAATGTTGACCCGATTCTGAGCCGTTGACGGATTTTTATCCGATCCGGTCCGAATCATCTCCTGAGACGGCCGATACGGCCGATTTTTACAACCCTGCCTGCATATAAAGCAATATGTGTATAACAGATACTTGTACCTTGTGAGACTGGATGATACCATACAAACTGTCTGGTTCATTTATTTGGGTAACTGCTGAGACTAGAATTTCAATGTGATTTGGCATCTGGTGACAATAAAAAGAAAAAAATCAATAAGAGTGAACTTTTATATCAACCAAAATATCATTTTAATAAGTCCAAAGATTTTAACTTACCATCTCTACATGAGAAAAATCAGGACTCCCTAATGTAAGGCTATTAAAATGCTCTTGACACCAGTGCTCCACATACAATACAGCAGTGAAGTATGAGCCACAGCCCTACCAATTAATGAGTAAAGCATGACAGAAAATTGTGGCATCAGTTTTCTCGTATAAGTTAGAAATACAAAAATATCACGCAGACAGTAATCATGGTATGCAGTCAATCAATACTTGATAGTGAATTTAACTCACAATAGCCGACTTAGCAACAACAAGGTAGTCAATCGGAAGCCAATAAACCTGAACAATATAACATGTTATCAGTAAATCACAAAATGAAGTATAGATATTTAATTGATATTTAAAAATATTAATTTATAATGATAAGCAAACAAACAATAATACAAATGCCGACCTTTTCCCAAGTCAATGTAGATGTCAGCTGTTGACCAGATGTTGCAATATAGTCCTTTGACTTATGTGGTGTAGAACGAGATCTCGAGCTATAACTAGATGCCTTTGCATAATACAGAATCAAGCCTTAGTGTCCTTTTCCGGGGTA
The DNA here is from genome assembly GCA_025447715.1 of Asclepias incarnata. Taxonomy (NCBI): domain Eukaryota; kingdom Viridiplantae; phylum Streptophyta; class Magnoliopsida; order Gentianales; family Apocynaceae; genus Asclepias; species Asclepias incarnata. Next base: position 1,081 of record JAOEHQ010027139.1, read on the forward strand.
GATTCATAACAAAAAGAAAAAGGAGCAAAACAAGATCATATGCAAAAAATAACGTTTCTCAAGTAAACAAACATAAAGGTAAATAAAATTAACAAATGACACAAGAAAGACGGCACATAATATCAGTTGCATCAGCATTTACCTTTGAGTCAGTTTTAGAAGAAAGAGAAGTGGCTCTCTCCATTACATAACAGAGTCGAAGTTCATTGAGTGCATTCAAAATAACCTGAATTGATCTTATTAAGCCATTAGATTCAACAACTATCTCTTCCACCACCTGAATATAAAATTGAAGACAGCATCACCTTGTTAAGATTATATCAGATAGCATATGCATATTTATGCAAAAGAATCCAATAAAGAAGCAAACATACAAAATAAATTTTCATAACTAAAGTTAAATCATATTGAAATAAAATAAATATCAGGAATGACTTATATCATCAATGTAACCAATAATCAGACAGATTCAGATAAAGATAACCTTCGCAGAGATAAGCTTGCAAAGATCAATCTCTAGATTCTTCCTCTTTGCAAGATTGACCATAACATTTGACAGAAGAAGCTCGGCAACTTCAGCTTTCAGCAGCACAATATCCTGACATAGCCTATTATCCATATCCAAGCAAATATTTACCAAATGTTGCTAGATACATACGGGAGTACTTGTATTTTCTTGATAATGGTATATGAGGTGTACAAGAGTATATATAGATATAAACTTAAACCCTAACATAAACCTCATGGGCCTATTCTGTGGGCCTATTAAACTAATTTGGGTTAATAATAATAATACACGCTAACACCAAACAATAATAAGACATGAACAGGCATAGCTATTACTTGCAAAGAAATAAGGAATGGAACCTTAAGATAGTATCGTCACAAAAATACACGAGTGCATAAACTAACTGACGGATCCATGTCTCAAACGTTTTGTCACGAGTCTCCCATGTATTAGACTTCTCAATTGAAATAGATTGACCTGAAAATAGCATTAAACAAGTTACAACATGATCAATACTACCAAAGCTTTAACTAGAGATTTTGACCAGTTTAGTTACAAATGTTTGATTTTATCTTGAGTCTCAGAAAAATCAAATAAAAAAAATAGCAAAGGGATGATAGGTCAAATTAATTGAAAAGGTCAATCGGGTTGAAGTCATCGCCCATCGGATGTATTTATTTAATTCATACAGCCACCTAAAATGTTTAAGTCAAAGATTTAGAGTATTCTTATAAAGATACTTTTGTAATCATAATTAAAGCATAATAATTCATATTAAAAAAAAAAAAAAAAAGTGTTTGTGTGCAACCCATTAAACCTGGCCCATTTCGACCCATGCTAAAAATCACCCATTCAACCCGAAAGTAAACAATTAGCCGGCCCAGCACTAGTTTAAAAGGCTTGTTGGAATTGATCCGTTACTGGATTCACATTATACGCAACAGAAGCATGCCTCTAATTTAAAGGATGAGAATAACAGATATTTTTCTCAATTTGAAGTGATTAGGGATCGTATCTACACTCTACAGTTCATATACACAAGCACTAGTCTAATTTAGCTATACTTTGGTTTACATGGAAATGTTGACTTTAAACAGAACTAGGACAACATGAATGGCGATATGTAATACATACAAGAAGCACTACGTAATACAATGTTTTAAGGCATCCAACTGATATTGGGATAAAGAAAAAGAAATATAATCCAAAAATCCACTATCTAATCTTTCAGGAAGGGAAACTTATAACATGGGGGACTTTACCATTGAACTTCCTCTCTAAATCCACTAGAGAACTCTGGACTAGCTCTATATTAACACCCTTAGAGTGAACCTGCATGTGAAAAAGCATGAGAAATTGCAACCCCAAATTTAAAATCTGAATGACCCGAGCAAGTGAAAAACAATTTATATCATGAGTATAAAGTAACATACAGTTCTCAAAAGTTAACTAAATCAAGAGAAAAAGAATGAAGATTAAGGAGGTGTTTGGTTGGGGATTATAAGATGTGAGGAATGGTGAAGATAATGAAAACTTTTGCTTCGCTTACTATAATATAATCTTCGATTACTTAGTAGTGGGTCACCTTTGGTTTTCAAACACATTTCCACTCACCAATAATTTCGGCCAGCCACTTTCAACTTTCCATGCAATTTTTTTATTATATGGTTAACACATGTATAAATAACAGTATCAAAGTTTAGTTACAAATTATGATTCACTGCGAATTATGATTCACAGCAATGTAAAAAAAAATGTATATCAAATAGTAATACATAATATGTATACGTGCACGTACATGTAAATTTGCATCGTTATTTTATATACGTATATATCTCCATAAATAATTATCTACAAATATACCAATAACTTAACACACATTCACATATTTGTGATGATGACCTTTGAACCAAGCAACATCAAAGGTAACGAGATACCCATTGCATTAGCTTACCCTAAAGCAAAAAGTAATGAATTACAAGATTGTATGCATGATAATATCTTGAACCCAAGTCGTTTAATCAATAGATATGGGTTATTAACCACTAAAACAGACCTTTAGCTAACAGCATTATATTGTAAAATGGCATTTTATTCTTATTACCTCAAGCATAGACCTCTCATAGGAATCAAGTGATAGTAAAGCTCGGTGACCCCTTTCAGTTGAAAGTATCCCCTGTCAATGAAAGAGTATGTTAGAAATTAAAAAGATGAATATAAGGCAACAATATACTTGCAGATCATTAACTCAACTTCAAACGGCCACACACAAGATTTTGGGGAGAATACCCTGAACTATGATATATTCAAAAGTACAAAATCAAGTATCCAATGTGTAACTGGAGCAATAAACATATCTCAAGATTCACGTACAATTTAGTTCAGATTACACAGATGGTAACTGACTTACACGTAATGCTCTTGATGCTATCTCAACTATCTCAACAGATTCATCCATTAGATACTTCTTCAAAAGCTTCATCACTGCAATTAAGAGTTCTTCGGATAAACCCGAATCCATATGAAAACTAAAGCCATTACCACCATTAGAATCAAGTGGCCGGCAAACATGTATCCGGTTTGACTCTCCAGGAAGATGAAAAACAACACGATGTGGATCCCCAATACCAATCTGGAACAAGAATTGACAGTTTTTTATCGACTGAAACTCTCTCAACGGTGTAGCATAATGCAAGAATGTATTTTAAAATATAGATACTTAGTGACGATACCATCGATAAAAAATCAGAAACATATGGTCCAAAACTATTGGTCGCGTCTAAACTAGCCATTCGGACTAGAGTCCAGACCGCATGTACAATTTTATCATCATATTGCCTAAATGCATCTCCAAAAAAATGTTGTGCATTCTTTTCACACTGGAACCCGGTGAACATGATACTGTGCAGAGCTTTAAGACTGCAAGAATAAACCAAAAAAAGGTCATGCATTTATTTGATGAACCAAAAGACAAACACTTTAAATGTCTTCTCTTTATTTTTGGACTAAGCAAAAAAATAGTTGACTTTGGTTGGTGACCAAAGGAAAGCATGGGAAAAAGTTAATACTATTGTGTAACTGGCATATCTCATGTAAATGTGCATGATAAAAAAAAATAATCAATTGAATTATGAGTTTCTGTTTCCACAATCAAATATATGAAGACAAACGACCTGCATATAACCAACCGCGGTGGAAGATGACTAGATCTCCTCACAAACTGAAAGCAAAAAATAAGTGTTAAAGCAGGCATAACATTTGGGGAGATAACTGCAAAAATGACCCACTGAGAATTGAACTAAAATGAAAAGCAAATAAAACAAATACATTCTAATAAAACATAATTTTACCTCTAATAAGTGGTCTTTTGCAGAATAATCTTCACACAGTTGACGATGAAAGTTACGTATTCTATCAAACACATCAGACTCAGGAAAGGGCCCGAGTTCCTGAAATAGCACACTTGCATATTTTAGATCAATACTTGCAATCAAGCTTAAAACCAACACATATATCTCTTTATATTACAAGACAGTAGATTCAAGATTCTATTACTTTTAAGTCCTAACTAAAGTAACATACTTTGATATGCTTGTGAAGAGATGGGTCAGAATCCACAACAAGCTGATGAAGCAGCAACAATGCCTCAGAGGATTGAGTGACGGAATGTTTGAAATCAGATCTTGATGGAATGCAGCTTTCAACTAGCTTAGATACTAAAAACTGGATCACAAGAATAACAAAAGTTGGAAAATGATGGCAAACCATAATGAGCAAAGAAGATTATGTAGTAAGATAAAATATGAACCTGAAGTTGTTCACCCAGAACATCAATACTATCTTTAGACTGGTTATCCTTGAGTGTTTTGAGCAATGCAGAAAGAATCTGACAGCATTGGTCTTGTAAAGGACCATAATCGATGAATTGCCCCACCAAATTAAGAAGATAACTGCAAAATCATAGTGAAGCTTTTTCTTAGTACATCATATCTCAAACATGATATGCATCATTCATGAATAAAAGTGGAAAAATGGACAGTTTGGATAACGGGTCAAAAGAGGTTCGGTTTGAAACGCGTTGTTCATACCGCGGATCAGATCGGATTGACCCACATCAATTTTTCTCTTTATTGCGTTAAATGTGATAACAAAACCTATGCTATTACACCAATAACCTACTTGAAAAATAAAACGTATTAGGAGTCTGTTGGCATAAAAACACTTTAGACAGCTTTCAAACTGTTAGGTCATCTCGACCCATTTCCTTTTAGCTATTTTTCTGACCTGTTATGGATAAACCATAACACAAATGGACCCATTTATAAGTCTGAAATTGCCAGCTCTGTTCATGAAGCAACAAAAAAAAAAAACAAGTCTGAACTAACTTGGATGTGCTTGGTACTGCAGCTCTATGCCCTAGAACATTAACGAGCACCTCAATCCCAGACAACCGGTTACATCTGTGCCTATGGTGAATAGATGCCGTGATTTTGTGATGCATTTCAAGTATGAACTGCACACAAGAAGGCACAATGAAAGGCCATTGTCATGAGGCTGTGAAGATACCTATGCTTAAGTAAAATATAAGAAAATAACATGAGACAAAAAATATCAAAAACTCATATCACCATAAACACTCTATCGGGTCGGAATACGTTAATTTTGTCCACTACAACTGCTCGGGAAGGAGATTCTTGCCTACAAAATTAAATAACATAATCGTTAGGCAGAACTTCTTAATCCTTTGAAAGATAGAGATTCACCAATTGTAAGAGAAAGTAATGCACATGTTCAAAAAACCATCCACAACTGTTTGGATAGCTCGCTGAATTGTATCCTTGCCAAAAAAAGGTAATGCGGGATCTGATAACCCAGAAGCAAGTGATAAAATATGACTGACAATTGAAACCTGCAATCATGTAACAGGAAAAATTACAATCAAGATGGTACTTTGACATTAGTATTATCATCATTACACACACACACACACACACACACACACATATCAAAGAGAAATAGATAGAGAGATCAACGTTTCATGTCCATTTCCATTTTAATTTTTAAAGATGCATTTGATATGAATGGATGATTAGGGTTATTACAGGTCAAACAAGTAATGTCAACTTAAAAAGAAACGGGTCAAAAGTTGCACAAAGTGTACTTAAATGCATTACGCTGCAAAAAATAACAAATCTTGAGTCCTATTGAAAAGGTTGGATTATAGCTGAAATAAGATAAATTTGTAATCATCTTTTTGACACGTCCATTTTCTAAGAAAAATACAAACAAAAAGTGTCTTGGATCAACCCAGCCCGACCTTACCAACTACCAAGAAACTACCTGTTTTGACCCATTATGCAACCAACCCTTTTGGCACCTCTATTAGCAAGGTCCGTATGATGGCTCTATCAGATTTTATCTAAACCATAGAAGCATATGAAATAAAATTACTTTCCCATGTACAACTAAGCATTGTACAGCGGAAAACCAATGACAAAATCATTATTAAAAGTATAGTAACAAACCAAGTGTCTCTTGATAAGAGTGTCCCTCTCATTCTCAGATATCCCAGAGATACTTAATAGAGAACTCTGTAGTACTGTTGTTCCAGATTCCCACCCAGACCTTTTACTGCAATGTAATGCTATGCATACTGAAAAGATCGGTACAAAGTGACTCTTGGTAAGCGCTGCAGAAGGTTGACCGGCAACCTGCAGGCAGAAAGGATATCAGCTCAAACAAAATGAAAACATTATTCAACCTTCAAAAATATTGAACTAAAGATTGCACTTTCGACCAATTTACTCAATATGAATAGACCGATCGAGATTATGTTTAAACTCTGATGTATTATGCCGAAAAAATCCAAAACAAAAAGTAACCGATTAGAAGGGAAACGGGTTTAATAGAGCGAAAGTTGCCCAAAGTGTATTCTTAATGCATAAAACCTCCTGAATAATTTTATTTAAAAAAAAGTAAGTTATTATTGAATAATATAACCCTATCCCATTCGACACAAAACTATGTTATAAAAAGCTTTTTTTTAAATAGGGACAAAAGAGTTAAGTTCAATGCGACCCATCCACCAGTTAAAACCAGTACTATAAACTATAAAGGCTTCGAACATGTTAAGCATGAGAAGTTCAGGTCAACAACCTACTCAAGTTTCATTAAAGCTCCAACACACATCTAAGTGTGATATGGGGTATGGACCTTAAAGAATAAAACTTCCAAAGACAATACAACAGCTAGTAATCCCCATGAACCAAGATTAAAATAAAGTATAATCAAAATTAAAAAATCCCACCTTGGCAACCCAGTCCAAGCTGGAAATGTCATTATGCAAAACCAATGCTGGAAGAAGCCAGCGGCAGCAATATAGAATGAAATTACTAGCTTCCACATTGAGAACAAAAAGTTCCCGAGTCTGCAAAAATTAAATGAGATTAAGTATATATTCTATAATTTCTTTAATGAAATAGTTGTTACAATATTACCTCTACCAATGCCGCTAAGCTTACGCCACAATGGACCCAGAAAAAAATAATTGGTGCTATAAGCTCTCCAATGTACTGCACAAAATTAAAAGCTAAAATCCAATCGCCTTTAAATACAGTAACCTCAAAAAATCAGGTATTTCTTTAAGTAATAAGTATAAATACAAGTACAGATATTAAACTTGTATTTGTGGATAAATGGTCAACTCAGTGATGGACAACACCAGAGGTGGCAAAATGGGAAGGTTGAGTAACTGGCAGAAACAAATAAAAAGAAATCGGTTCAAATGGGTCAGATTGGTTTGGGTTAACCTATCAGCACTTTTTCCATATAAAGTAAAATTATAAAACTATGTTGTTTGTGTAGAGAAAACTGCATAAAATGGTAAGATACTTTATTCAAGTTTCTATTCTCGGTGCATACGATAATTTCTCACTCCAACAAAAAGAAATTTTCAACTTTTAAAATTGTATTATAAAAAGAGTCAAACTTTCTACATACGGATATATGACCCATTGCCTTGTCAAAATGATAGGTAGCAGCTGAAACTCCGGTAAACTTTGACCAATAGAGGTTTTTTATACTTCTAGTGCAACACTGATGTGGCTAAATAGAACATATTTTTATGCAGTTTATCTAGAACGATACCCACAAATGAAAGTTTTGAAAATTGAATCCTTTTTTGGAATAAGAAACTTCCCAACATGACCAAACTATGTTACCACTTCATGCAGTTAACTTGTTATCATAATAATATATACTTTCTAATACGGTGAACTAGAAGATTGTAACCTGCACACCTTTAGGAACACAATTTAGGCCTATCTATCATTTTTCATCCATAAATACTAGCAAGATAACAATCATAAATAAAATGCAAATAGAACCTCTGATCTGGAGCTGTAGTGTAGTTTTCGAGATAGATTATCAAGCACTGCTCCAACCAGTTCCCTGGAGTAAAACCATTACAGTAAATATATAGCCTTTTGCTGATTAGCACAGAAGTAAAAGAGTACTACCTCTGAGAAGAATCAATTGCAGCAATAACACAGATCATAAAAACGGCCTGCATGTGCCATCACAAGTTAATTATGTCAGCAGAAGCATACTGATCCTCACCCATACAAAACGATTAAGACTCAAAAGTCCGTTCAGTAACTTGTTGACTGCCAACGGTTATACTTCAACATAAATCAAAAGTTAGACTAACTAATTAAAAAAACACCGGTCGGTGAACTATTTTACTTCAGGAGTTCAGAAACCATCAACTGGTTTGCCTTCCAAGCATGTCTAGTTTAATTATATAAAATAAAATTAAAATTCTTCCTAAAATCAAGAATGCAAATACCTCCAACTCAATTTTATCACTGTAAAAGGCAAGATGTGTGAGTGTAAGAATAATGGTTTCCATTATAGGACGCGGTTGATGACCAGTAGCTAAAACTTCCTTTGCTTTAACAAGCCTGTCCTTGAATAGCACCACCAATTTTACGCTAAAATTTGACCTGAAACATGAAGAAACACGAATAAGAATGTTAACTCTTTCAGTAATAAAAGCAGATCAGTAGCTACTGTATGACACAATTTGCATGATTATAAGAACTGTATGATATTCTGTTTTCCAAAAATTTTTAAAAATATATATATAATATTCATTCCCAGAATCAGGAAAACTGAGTGACAAACAATGGAAGCTGTTAATATAAAACTTGGTAAGATAACTTATGCAATAAGTAATCTTCGTTTGACATCATACAATATATCTTGGAAGAGCTCATCATGGCCATCCCATGTTTGGAAAAGAACACCAATTCTTCTTGCTAGGGAAAATCTAACTCGGAAGTCAGGATCTCGGAGCATCAGTAGCAGCTTCTCGATCATGGTCTACTTAAACATAGACAATAATTACCATGCAACCCAAAGAGAATAATAAACGATTAGAACAGTAGTCATGGCACTAATACTATTAATGACTAACACAAGGGAAATATACTTATTAAAGCAAGACAACCGTAAGCACCTGACCGATTTGAGGACTGAGTGATACGAAGTTGCATATGCAATCAATGATCTTGACACGATCAAACCAATCAAATTGGTCATTCTCTGCAATTTTGTTAACAAGATCGCCCAATGATACCAAACTCTCACAGTCATTCTCAAGAATTAACTCCATGGAAGCTCGTGATACATCCTATTAGACATTAGCAAATTTACAACAAAAGTATGGAAAGCAACCAATAGATAGCATAGCATAAATACACTGATTGTGCTAGATTTGGCTGACTTGAGATTTTGTCTGTTATTGTCTAGGTTATTTGAATCCAAATGTTAATATTATGAGTTAATGCACCAAACCTGTTCAGATAATCCTGAATCAATAGAACGATTAAGATCTTTTTCTATTTGAACTCTGTGTAAGGATGCCAATGTCTGTAACAGGCCACATATAGCAGCCAGTATCTTAGTTGGCTGAAGTTTAATGTCTGAAAGCATATCAACCATTTTGTCCAGTGACGAAACCTGCAAAACCATAAATCAATTTAAAACTAGACAAAGAAATGTTTCAAGCATAAAAGTCATGAGCTGTTTACTGTACTCCTTCACAGGCATACAGAATCAGTATACTAATATGGGCGGGATAGGTAATGTGTTCAGATCAAATGGGTAAAACTTGGTATGGGTAGAAAACGGGTTAGGTTGACCCATAACATTATTTGTCAAAAATAAAATTAAGATAATTAGTGTGTTGAATATGAATATACACTTATGGGTGACTTCTAGCGCTCTTTCTAAACTAAGTCTTTGATTTACTCGCACAAACTATTAGCGATACAACACAACCCGAAATGACCCATCCATAAGTGGATGGGTCAAAATTGCAACCTTCGAGGCCCAGTATATGCTGTAGAGAGAATACCATGTCACAAAACTCTTGGCAAGACAACCAGCAAGGATGTTGACAAAGGTTAAGCAGAAGTCGTTCAATTAGCTGAACAAACAAAAAGAATATTAGATCATGAACAGAACACCTAAACATATGCATGAACAAAAAAGAAAACAAATCCACGTGATAACTTACCCTTTGATCATTTTCTATTCGAAGTAAACTGAATAAAACATCCCATGTAACTGCTGGAAGAACCGAGAAAAAGGATGCAGTTAATGAAATAATATTCAGCTTCAAATTAACAATAGGAGACATTCGGGAAGTCTCTCCACCCATACTCAAACTATCAACATCTTTGGATTCCTCATTCGCATCCAACTCTTCATCCAAAACCGCCAATTTACTGAGCTTTGATGAGCGAGATTCTTGAAAAGAAATGTCCAGATTTGAGCAATCTGGCTGATCTATCTCAGACTGAATATCATTTGTGTTATCAAAAAATCCTTCATATAGTCTACTCAGAGCCTTCAAAAGTCGCTTGATTGATTGGACAATATCATTATAGAATGTAGAATCACCCTCCTGATAGCTGAAGATTGGCGAACCAACAAAAGCTTTTAGAGAAGTTAATATAGAGTCCATGCCATCAAGACTAGCATTGAATCCAAACAAACCACATCGTAGTTCACTGGAACATTTTTCAATAATTGAAAAAGCGTGACCCAGCATTTCTAAGATGTATTGACCGACTTTGGAGATGAAAGCTGCTTTTTCCTCTTTCAGACTGATGACAACACAAGCAAGTGTTAGTGGATGATTGAACATGAGAGAAAACAAACAGCATGTCTGATCATTTTCTACTTTATGGCAATATGCCAATAATTTAAAGGAAACAGATGGAAAACTAGCATTTTAACAAATTATCCACTAGAAGTGGCACGATGGAGGAGGAGGAGGAGGAGGGGGGGGGGGGGGGGGGGGGGGATTATTTTGGTATTTTTTATATATGATTACAGATAACAAAATTATAGTAATGATAAACTATTCTTGAATAAAATGATTTAAGAAGCAGAATCAACTATAATAGACTTTGGGAGACTTTCAAGGCGATCTGACCATGTGACATTCCATTTATAGCTAGACTTCATAATTGGACCCATATGAAATTGAAAGATTCATAAGTTAACTGGTCGAAATTGCATCATCTATCCACCACCATGCCACATGGAAATGTCAACCAATATCCTATGAGGAACATAGAAGACAACTAGACATTTAAATTAGTAGCATTATTTGGTAGTTCAAGTGTAATAACTCGTCCCACGTTGAAATAAGAGTAGAATTTGAGGCCCTTATAAGCTCTAAGTTGTGGGCTACCAATATCTTCCACCATGATTTTAGTTGTAATCCGAAGGTATTGGGCCAGCCCATCGCTTCGGGGTTTGGAGTGTTAAATGGTATCAGAGACTCAAGCATCTCTTGAGATGGATATTGGGTGTGCAGGCTTGACGAGAATGTCAAGAGTTTAAGAGAGGAAGTTTGTAATAACATGTCCCAAATTGAAATAAGAATAGAGGCTTGAGTCCCTTTAAGAATAAAAGCTTGAGGCCCTTATAAGCTTCAAGTTGTGGGCTACCAATATCTTCCACCATGATTTTAGTTCTAATATGAAGATATTAGGCCAGCCCATTGCTTTGGAGTGTTAAATCAAGATTGCACGGAAAATACGATAGTGTAAATTGTTCTAATATATTGGGTATTGCCATTTTGAAACATTATGAGAATGAACATATTAACAGAAATTTATGAGAATTGGAGCATACCTTGTAACATATGTGCCATACACGAAATTCGAAAAAAGAGCACATAAGAAAAATAAATCAGAGAGAAGCATCTTTTCAATCTTTTTATTTGCTATAACTTCAAGAATGTGGAGCTCCATTTCATGAAGAAGTGAGTCCCTCAAATTACGAGGAAGCCGCATTTTCTGGTAGGAGGGAGATTGAGCTACCTGAAAACAATAAAATGATAAGTGTAGTTTCAAGGTGGGCATAATGGACAGGGCGGGAGTGTCAAGTAACGTGTTAAAATGTCTACGTTAAAACGGGTGGTTTTTTGTACGAGTGAAAACGGATTGGCCAGGTTGACCCGCAATAATTTTTGTCCTACGTTCGTGAATTAAAAATAATACTCCCTCTGTCCCATAATAAATCATGGTTTGTTTTAATAGATGTAAATAATGAAGCTTTTAGATGATATAATGTCAGTTTTGTCCTTGCATTTAATACACAATTAACTTTGAGAAATAATAATAATGGTGATTAATTAAGGGTAAAATGGGTAAATAACTTAGTAATAAATGTATTTGGGTTTTGATAACTTGTGCCCCCGGTGCACATGTTAACGTGCAATTAATGAACTCATAATTCGATCTAAAACTTACCTTTTTATTATGAATAATAAATATGATTAAGAACTACAATACTAATCTATTTATTTTGAACTAATTTAAGATGTAAGCATTTGCATACATATGGTGTCTTTTTGGATCAATCTGCCACATTTGATATGTTCTAGCTTTAACCAAGATTTTAAGAGCATGTGATATACTCCGTTGGAAGCCATGAGGTTGAAGAAATGAAGCCGCAGGGGGGGGGGGGGGGGGGGGGGGGGGGGGGGGGGGGGGGGGGGGGGGGGGGGGGGGGGGGGGGGGGGGGGGGGG
>JAOEHQ010027150.1:0-13698 GCA_025447715.1 Asclepias incarnata
TTTTAATTTTTAATTTTAATTTTAGATCACAACTAACCAACTAATAGTCGTTATAAATTTTAATTTATTATATATTTTAAGTTTCAAATATGGCTTAAAAGTGTCCGGTGTGTTAACACGGGACATAATCTAGTAAATCATTATTTGATCTTTGTCTAGATGTTTAAGTAGGTTAAATTGGTTGTTTGAATAAATTTGATATTTTAGTGTTCTAAAAAAGATATAGAAGATATTATTTGTAATAACATAATAATATATTTATTTATTATAGATGATATTTTTTAAGTTTGAAAAGGATATAAACGATATTATAAAATTTGTAATAACATAATAGTATATTATTTACTATGGATTATAGATTATATTCTTAGGGAGATGATAATTACATTGATGTTTTTAACCATACATTGAAAAGCGAAGTAAATAGATTTTTATTTATATTTTTAAAAGGTAACTATTATTCACATAAAACACCAACTCACGCATTTGCAGAGTGGCACATCAATTACAAAGAAATTATGTTACATTAAAGCTAGTCCAGTCATCCCAACTAATTGAACTTGTTTTCAATTTACTCTTGTACCATAAAAAACCAATTGTCTTGACGTCAAGAAAGACCTTATCACTACTATAATCCCCGCGTTCTCGAATTTCTTTTCATTTATAGCTTTCCATATACACCAACAAGTAACAAAGATAGTCCCTTTGAACACCTTCTTTGACTATCATGCCCCTAAAGTTCCTTACCCATCGTTTGACTTAAGTTTACTTAATTTTAATTTCCCAACTTTCTACTTTAACTGATTTGATAATGTTAAAGTTTGGGGTTTTGGGTTTAAGGTATTCACATATCGATTGTTATTTCGGGTGTGATTTTGCTATGTATGAGTTGTAATTTAATGTTATGCATAAGTAGTTTTTTATTTTGATTAAATGTGGTATAAAAAATATTAAATAGAATGAGATTAAGGTACTAAATAATATGTTATAGAGACACAATTGTGTTTGCAAAAGAAACAAATTGTCTATTCATTTTCATTTTTCTGTACACTAGTAAAAGGAAGTTGATATTCATACCACTGTTTTTTATACTTTTACCACAATGTACAAGTATTACAACATACTGTACAAGTATTTAATGCACAGATGTGGTGAAATAATTAAAAAACTTGATACGAATATCAATTCTCCTAGTAAAAGGTTTCTTGAATTTATCACCTTTCATATTTTTAAGTTTTATAGGATGTATGAAATTCTTTAAATGAATAAATAAATAAAATTTTTTTTGTAATTGTCACTATTCCGTAATTGCGGAGTAGGGTGAATATATACGAATGACTTATACTTTTCAAAAAAAAAATTAATTTTAAAAAAAAAAAAAGAAAAAAAAAAGCCTATAGGTAGAAACGTGGTAAGTATGTACCAATAGAATCAAAACACAGTTACAACACCAAATCACACAATTTTCACCTTCACCCCCTCTTTCGATTTATTTCTCATATTAACCTAATTTATTCATGTCCATAAATAAGATTTATTTATAAAACATCAATTTCTTTTTATTTAATTCAATTCAAAGAATAATAAAACAACTATTACCAAAGATCTGATCTTTCTTCAATTCCAATAAAAATGGGCATAAAACGCCTTCTTTTTGAGGTATTTTCTGTAAAGTTTTCATCTTTTTATATATTATTTTTGTTTAACTAATATCAAGTTTTGATCATTTTGTGAAGTTATCTGTTTATGTAATAATTGAATGAAAACCCTGAATTTTATTTTAGCTTTTAGGGTTTTGTTGAACTCATTTATTGCAAGTAGGTTAAGGTAAGTAGATACAGTTTGATAAAAATTTTCTTTTGATTTAATAGGATATAGTGATATAGTGATTTATAGCATGTTTTTGAAAGATGGGTTTGATATGTAATGCAAAAAAGCTATCATTTTTAGTCAAAATATGGTGAAAGAATGAAGAAAGACTATGCTTTTAGTCGACAGAAATTGCTGTTAGTTATATGTTGTTATCTCTTGGAAACGATGATTATGATTGTTGAGTGAACGTATCAAAGTTTTTTTTATTGATCATGTGTCAAGGGTTGATGCTAAACTAGCATGGTACCTGTGCAATTTAGCGGTCATTAAATGTTTCTGGTGGTCTCTGGATTTATTTGGTGGTTTTTAACTGTTTTTTGTGACTTCCGGTGGTATCTGGCAGTTTACAATGGTTGCCGGTGGGCGATTGTCGGCAGTTCATGGTTGCCAGTGGTGTTGGTGTAAGAGAGGGGGAGGCAGTGGTGTAAGAAAGGGGGATAGGATAATGGTCACTTTTTTATTCGGTTAGGAAAAGAGGGTGATGTGGCACATTCCTAGTGGAGCTCATTAATCTAAAAATGGGGGTGGTGTAAATGTTTTATATATATATGAGTATGGATATGGATCAGTTACCTGTTCGTGAGTAATAACATATGTTGGTCTTTTACTGATCAGTTGTCACAATTTCTGTGTATATACAGGTCTCAAAGCACCGGTCACAACTAGCGCTTACGAAAAGCTTGTATACTAGATCTTATATGACTTTACGGAAGCTCAGATCTGATGCAGGTATATAAATGCTGTTCATTTTCTTTTCTTATTTCATGTGCATGATGCATTGTTTGAAAAAGAATAGAAGATTAAATTTGTCAAATATTGGTACGTGAATTGGGACATAAAATACTTTTTATATGCCCATATGCATGTATGCTTTTCTTTCCTGTTGATATACACTATCTGTATTCCACACACACTCGGGCACGCATACATACACTGATACACACACACACACACTAACACTACATGCCCCTTGTATTCTACCACACACTTTTGTCGGAGGTCTTTTTGGAAGCAGTTTCTCTACCCTTGTATTCTGCCACATCCCACCTCCTCCATACCCCACCTTTGACGGGATTGGGTATTGTTGTTGAATTGGAAAAAAAATAAGTGGTTTATAGGTAGTTTGATACAGTTTATTTTCTTGACAATTATGTATCTGTAGCGCATAATCTTCCAAGTGGTCAAAGAAGGTTCCAGTCCAGTTATCTGGGAAGTTTTGGACGAAGAGTGCGTGAGCGTGATGCAGATGGACCAGTCACTGCAGCTTATCTTAGAGAGCTTTCTTATCGAAATGATCCAGAGGCAGTGATAACACTTTTTGAAAGCCAACCTTCGTTGCACTCTAGTCCTGCTGCACTTAAAGAATATGTGAAGGCCCTGGTCAAAGTTGATAGATTGGAGGAAAGTGAATTGCTCACGACCTTACAAAGAGGTTAGTCAAATATACTAATACAACTCAAAAAGTTTTAACTAAATTTTAAGTTGAAGCTATATATAACTTTAAACTTGTGTTATATAGTCTTGTCTCCAAGTTCCTCTTCAATGAATTCTTTTAGACTACACTTATCTTTTTTTATTTTGTGCCCCGAGAGTATGCTTTGACTTCCAAATGAGCTTTTTTTTATGTGAAACTGTTTTTTACTTAAGGTTTTTTAGTAGCGTGGATTGGGAGGTGTGTGTGTGTGTGTGTTACATTTTTTTAGATATGGTAAATGTTCACAGTAGTGTTAAGGTGAACGAACAATGCATTGGAGTCCACCTTCCTGTGTGCCAATGTTATGAATAGTTGTACGACCCATTTTTCCTTTTCCTTTGAGTATATTAGAGGTTTAGAGGAAATAAACATCTTGTTATGAACAGTTGTACGACCCATTTTTCCTTTTCTTTTGAGTATATTATAGGAAATAAACATCTAACTTATTAAATGCGGAGTGCATTATACTGTATAGATGCACGGATTCTGAAAATTTTGGATACCACATAAGGTGAAAATACTAACATCTGTCTTAACAATGTTAATTTTGCTTTAGTTTCTTTTGCGTGTCAATTGAGGTTTGGCTACAAGGAAAAATAATTGTCATGGTTATCAAATTTTTCTAGAGGCGGAAATTGCATTTAAATCTTTCCAATTAATCTATGGTCGAAACTAAGTTGGGAATCAAATAACATATGCAAAAGATACATATAGTTGACCATTCACTGAACTTCAAGCATTGAAATTTAGTCTGGCGAACCTTGATATTTGGGGTTCCCGTTCCAGCCATTATCTCAGAATTCTAAAATTAAAATTTATATCTAATTTTGAATTACAGGAATGGCAAGCTCAAGCAACTCAACCTTCCATGAAGAGAGTATTGGAGGCCTTTCTGCTTTCAAGAATGTTGGGAAACCAACAAAAGAAGGCGTACTAGGAACCGCTGCTGCTCCTATACATATGGTGGCTACTGAAGGAGGACATTTTAAAGAACAATTATGGCGAACTGTTCGTGCTTTAGGCATGGGCTTTTTATTGATTTCTGGTGTTGGAGCCCTCATTGAGGATAGAGGAATCACTAAAGGTGTTACTTTCTATACTGTTATTGAGCAGATGTGTTAATGGCCTCAACTCCATGTCTTAGTAAAGGTGATAGTTGATATCTTGTTTTCGTGCAGGACTTGGTCTACATGATGAGGTGCAGCCGAGTATGGAATCTAACACAAAATTTAGCGATGTAAAGGGTGTTGATGAGGCAAAGTCTGAGCTTGAAGAAATCGTTCACTATCTCCGGGATCCTAAGGTAGTTAAAAGGAAAAAGAGGGACGAGGATTCCCTCACTTACATATATGGCTGTTCAATATAATTGCCAAACCGAAACCGAAACCCAACCCGAAAAGAGGTTAATCATTCAATTGTCGTGTTTTAGCTTCAAGGAATTTGGCAATCCATTAGGTGGTTTGTTTTAGGTTAGGCACACTATAAAAAAAAAGTAAAAAACAATAAACTGAACTGACTTGCTTACAGTATATAAGCAAGTATTACTCCGTATAATGTAAAAAGACAAGTTATTTAGAAAAAAATATATAGCATCTATTATTTTTTATTGCATAAAATAAAATTTTAAATAAACTAAACCGGGAAATCCCAAACTTTATTTGAATATTTTGAATCTTGACTTTTTAATCATTTTTCTTGCATTGAAGTCCCAAAACACACTAATATTTGTTACTCTTTCTAAAGGTGATTAAAACAATTTTTTTTCTTTCCTGGTGGATCAAGAGGGTGGATTAGGCAAATCAATACCTTCATAAATTTTCACATTCGGCTATAGAGGTTAACTGCAATCCAAACCGCAGGTTAACTGCTAAATGAAATTAGATTAAGGCTAGGTTTTTTGGCTGAACTGCATATGGGTTTAGGTTCAAGGTTTCTCAGACTTTCAAGGTTAACCGAACAACAGCCTCCCCTACTTAGATATGTATATGTGTGAGTGTGTGTATGCTGATTTAACTTTCACTACTTGTAGCGGTTCACTCGTCTTGGTGGGAAGCTACCAAAAGGTGTTTTGCTTGTGGGTCCACCTGGGACCGGGAAGACCATGTTAGCCAGGGCTATTGCTGGAGAAGCAGGTGTCCCGTTTTTCTCATGCAGTGGAAGTGAGTTTGAAGAGATGTTTGTTGGTGTTGGTGCACGGAGGGTTAGAGATCTGTTTGCTGCAGCCAAAAAACGCTCACCGTGTATCATATTTATAGATGAGATAGATGCAATTGGAGGAAGCCGTAACCCAAAGGACCAGCAGTATATGAAGATGACTTTGAATCAGTTGCTTGTTGAATTGGATGGATTCAAACAAAATGAAGGCATTATTGTTATTGCTGCGACAAATTTCCCACAATCGTTGGATAAGGCACTGATTAGGCCTGGTCGTTTTGATCGTCGTGTGGTTGTGCCAAATCCTGATGTTGAAGGCAGGAGGCAAATTATGGAATCACACATGTCAAAGGTATTTTCTTTTTCTCACTAGTTTTCCATTTGTTTCTATGAAGACGGGGAATATGAGATTGAAAAATGGGCGGGTCAGGTAACGGGTCAAAATGGGTAATTCAGGCTTTGGTTCGGTTGGTTGATCCAAAATGTTGTCTAAAATTTTGAATTTCGATATAAAAGTTTAGCAATTTACCATATACATACTGTTATGAGGTATTTAAATTTATGTTTTGAAACGGATTATCCGACTCAATAATCACTTTGTGATAATTGGATAAACAAACTATGCCAAATAATCAGTATCATAGGATAAAGTAGAATTCCTTGATTAATAAAATCTCTGCTTTACAGAAAAAAAAGAGGATTTAGTAGGATGGCTTAGTTATAAATCTTATAACCAAAACTTGCGAACTCCCAACTTGCACGAATCATGTAACAACTTTTTAAAACACACATCCAAACACTCACTAAGATAGACAGAAATCAAGTGGTTGAGTTACTCTGAAAGCAACTAATACTAATAGTCTAATACTGTTCTTAAATTTTGTTCCAACAGATCTTAAAGGCAGAAGACGTGGATTTGACTGTAATTGCCAGGGGAACACCTGGATTTTCAGGTGCTGATCTGGCAAACTTGGTTAATGTTGCTGCTCTTAAGGCTGCAATGGATGGTGCCAAATCTGTAAGCATGGCTGACCTAGAATATGCAAAAGACAAGATCATGATGGGCAGCGAACGAAAATCGGCTGTTATATCAGATGAGGTTCGTAAGCTGACTGCATACCACGAAGGTGGCCACGCCCTTGTGGCAATTCATACTGATGGGGCCCACCCGGTACACAAAGCAACAATTGTGCCTCGTGGGATGGCTCTTGGTATGGTGGCTCAATTGCCTGAAAAAGATGAAACAAGTGTATCTCGCAAAGAAATGCTTGCTCGGCTTGATGTTTGTATGGGTGGAAGAGTCGCAGAAGAACTTATTTTTGGTGAAGATGAAGTTACCTCCGGTGCATCTTCTGATCTTGAACAAGCCACTCATCTAGCACGAGCCATGGTTACAAAATATGGCATGAGTAAAGAGGTTGGTGTGGTGGCTCATGATTATGATGATAACGGGAAAAGCATGAGCACTGAAACTAGGCTCCTAATAGAAAAAGAAGTCCGGGAATTATTGGAACGGGCTTATAATAACGCCAAGAATATCCTCACTACTTATAGCAATGAGCACCATGCGCTTGCTAATGCATTGCTTGAACACGAAACATTGTCAGGAAAACAAATTAAAGAAATGCTTGCTCAATTGAAGACACAGCCTCAGCAACAGCAACATTTTGTAGCGACTCAGAGCAGTTCGCAATCTAAACCAGTACCACCCTCGACACCAAATGCTGCTGCGGCAGCCGCTGCCGCCGCCGCCGCTGCTGCCAGTGCTGCATCTGCTGCAGCCAAGGCAAAAGGCATTGCTCCTGTGGGATCTTAGCATTTGATATTGGCGATATTATTGAACCAATGTGCATATTAAGTGATGGTGCCTTTATTCTTACTTGAAATAGGCTTGTTCTTCATAGTGATCTTAGAGATGAAGGGAAGTCATAGAGGGTTAAATGTAGCAGAAAAATGTCAAAATGTAGCATTTATATTAGAGTATTAAATGGGCGTCGCTGCTGTTTAATTTCTTGTATTCATACGGTCGACAATAATGAGTTTTGCCATCCTTCTCATTTTTAAGAGCTCTGTATGTGCTTGTACCGAAAAGTTCATTTATAGAACCTGGAATGTAACTCCTAGTAAATGAGTATTTATGAAGGTTGGTTAACCACAGTAATTCTATTTATTTAGGCTTTTCACAGAAGTTTTGCTGTTGATTTTCACCTGTTTTTGTTACCCAAATGATCATGTCTGTTATATATGTAACAACATGTTGATCACCTAATTGTTGTTTCTCAGTTATTTGATGAGCTTTTAGTTTAATGGCCAGTAGAGTCCCGATGTTGTGAATGTTTGCAAAGCAGACAATGAATGAATGATCTTGGAAATATGAATTATCCGTAGAGATCGCAAAATGGATGGGTTGGATAAGGGGTGGGGAGTGGGTGCACTCCCAAAGGACTATTTTGAGGGATTTTGGAGATTTTGACCATTGAACGATTCAATGTTTTTATTTATTTATTTAAGAATTGGGTAAAACTAACACCAACCTTTCCTCCCAAATAGTGAAAATACCTGCTTTTGGAAGGATGTTTGGGTGGGAAACATTCTTCTAAAAAAAAAATGAATACACGAGACTTTATCTTATTGATCATGACTGCAAGTTGGCTCTAATTAAAATCTTTGTAATAGGCTCATGTTGATTAATGCATGGCTCTTGGAAACCCACTTGTCCGTCAAAATCATACATGAGAAAATAACATGTCGAATTGATCTCCATATACTTGCTACTAGACTAGATCACACTACAAGAAAATGAGGCTTTGGCGACGACAATTGTCGTCGCCAAAAGCCAGAAATGTCGTTGCCAAAACCTTCCGCGACGACAATTTGCGACGACAACTTTGGTCTCGAAAACTTGACTTTTTTAGTCAGAGTCGTGGATTTTTTATCGTTTTGTGGGCTTTCTGCAACGACAAAAATGTCGTCGCCAAAGGGTTTTTTTTTTGTAGTGAGATGCAACTTGAACACCAAGAATATTGACCTTAGATACCCGTCCACTTTGTGATGAAGACCTTGAAACCGAACAACACCTCTTCATCACATGTCGGCACTGGCGGTTCTTAGTTGGGGCCCGAGGGGGCTCTGGCCCCCTCCGTTTTTTCGCTCAGCAGTATTATTATATCTATATTTCGTTCGAGAAATTTTATATTTATTAAGCGGGCCTCCGCCGATTATTTTTCTTAAAAATTTTGGGTCCACAAGTTAATAGTCTATTAACAATTACCTATTTTAATATTGATAGTCCATAACCCATTTAAAAGCCCAAATATTTTATAATTGATTCATGTTTTTGGCGTTATTTTGTACCCTTTCCACTTTTCAAGAGATCAACAAAATCATTTTTTTTTGTCTTTTAACACCAACATAACACCACAGTCATCAGCCACCAGCCACCAGTGAGTCATTCCACTACCACTGACCTCTGTCACTTCGGTCAGCAGCTCCGGCCAGCCACCATTCTCCGGCCAGTCAAGCGGACCACCGTACGGTTTGTTGTTTATCACTAGCAATTAATTTAGTTTTTGCCGTAAATCCTAAATTTTTTATTATTATTTTAACTTCCTAGCAATTAACTTACGTAATTAATTCATGTTTTTGGCCTATTCTTTTGGTATTTTGACAAGTAATTTAGTTCTTTGCTTGTTAAATAGTTATATATATATAGGCAAAAGTGAATATAAGGCTGTTCCATACCTACGTTTAGGTATGGAACCCCTCACATACCAATTTTTTAATATTTGTTGTATAATAAATAAATGACCTGGTCCCATGAATTTTATGGATTAAAAAACAAAAATGTGAGGGTTCCATACCTAAGCCTTATATACATATATTTGGTGTAAGAACGGTAATTTGAATAAATGAAGTAAATTTGGCTTTTTTGTGTTATTATTGTTTGACCCGACCCGAACCGGAGGACCAGAATATAATACCCGAAACGTAATGATAAGAAAAAAATTTCTCGGCCCCCTCTGCTTGAAAGTTCAAGATCCGCCACTGCATGTCGGATAGGCGGATAGCAAAAGATATTTAGGATTCCATTTTCAAGTGGTGGGACATTCCTTTACTCGCCTTAACCGGAACTTCTTGACCTTCACAACCATGCTTCGATTACGACTAAGTTGAAACCTTTCCTTAATGCCACCATAAGAGCTTCCATACGGGTCCTTTGGATACATATGAACGAGGTTACTTTTGTCTCCCCTTTCAAGTGTTCAACTACTCTTGTCGACGACGTTAAGCTTTTTGCTTATCTTTGGTTTAGCAAATTGTAAGATAAATTGGATTGGATGGACTTGTAACCCCATTTCATCCTTAAGTTAATGTTAAGCCAAGAATCTTGTGTATTCAGATACAATTTTTTTTTATAAAAAAGGTGTCGAATGGGCAAATAATTATTCCTACATATTGTTGACGCTCTGGAGATCGAGTAGGCTCCCATATTTAATTTTAGACTATCACATCCGATCCTTTGCAAAATGCACATGCCTTAGTAAGCCAAGTACCTAGCTAATTAATACATTTGAGGAAAACTTGGGAGTATTTGTAACAACGTCAACTTCACACACTTGTATACCGAGGTTTACTAGTTTTTGAGATGCAATATTTGTGTATTTGATTAAATTTGAATTCAAAAACATCTTAAATTATGGGATTGCAACCCAAAAATAGATTAAAAAAAAATTCAAAATTTTACCTAACCTCTTCCTAAGTTTCACTCTTCACTTGATAAGTTACAATTAAGTTTTTTAAATATTTCTTATTTTCATTTCATTTATATGACTTGTCATCTCAAGATAGCAAATTTGATAAAAGATGAAAATAACCACATAATAACTTAATGATCACTTAGTTATATAGAAGCTAGGTAGCTCATTAAATATTGTGTTAGTAGTATTCTTCCTAATTATTACTACGTATAATAATAATAAAAAAAATAATATATATTAATACACATATTTGTTTTTTTGCAATCGTTTTTATTCATTGACCATGACTTTTGGCATCTTGTGCTTTTTCTAGATGATTAAAATCAAGATGACGGTCGACTAAGAATGTTGCCGTCTATATTGTCTATCATATAAGCTATATACATGGCTACATAGATTTAATTATATCTTTCAGTAGTTTTTGCTTTTGACTTATGAACATCTAAAGCGGTCGACATATATATATATGTGTCAAAATTTCCTTCTTTTTCTATTACCAATTTTTATTTCTTATATTATATACGAGTATGTTTTTAAAAGAAATAATAACGAGAGTACTAACATATATAATCATAGATATTTGTGCACCATCTTTGATGTGTTATTAACTTATTAATTCACGGGTTTTACCAACTTTACATCATCTAAATCAAATCTCTTTATTTAGATGTGAGTGCATGCATGTGGATTCGATCAAACTAATTTTATTTTTTATTATTTATTTATTTTATTTTATTTCTATTTTAATATTTAACATTCTTTTTGTTCCCAAAAGTACAATTTTTATTCTATAAATAGATTATTTCAAAAGTTTGCAATGCCTCCTCTAGCTGGTTCAATAGTACTCCATCGTCTCATCGATCATAATTATGTCCATACTTTTATTTTGGTTTGTTCAAAATTAAATCTCCGTTTAAAATATATATATATATATATTAGTTAATTTTTTCATTTTACTTTTAATTAAGTTTCTACAAAGAACGGTTGGATGTCGGTTGCGATGTCTTTAAGAGGAATATTGACGTACATAATGATCTTCTAATCGTTGCTTAAAGAGTTGTGATGTAGTTTGATGAGATGTATACATCTAGAGAAAAAGATTGGGATGTAAATTTTCTAGGGTGTGTTTTCTCGCCTGCATCGTTGTGAGAATACAAGAGAAAAAGAAAGAGTGGGACAAAATGGGAGCGTTTATTGAATATGTTTTCTCGATGTTGTTTTTTTGGAAAAAAGAGGTGATAAAATAGATTTGTTATATATATATATATACTAAAATATTTGAGGAAGAAGGGAGAAAGAATTATGATTGATAGTGGTATTTTCTGAAAATAAAAATGAGAAAGATATGATATGTCATTTGAAATGACAGTGAGAGAGGGGTTTAAGTTGGGCCTAAGAGTTCAATTCAATTCACGTGAACATACAATATTTCAATAAATAAATTTTCTTATGTTTTTACCACTTTATTAATTTTTGATTGATTATGATATGAATTACTGCTGCCGATTAAGTTGTACTAAGTATATTATATTCATAAAAAATGTTAAAAACTTTTTTAGCAAAAAGGTGTCTGTGTTGCTAATATTATCCTTTTTCCCTATACCCTATAAAAAGAAAAGATTCTGCCATGTGACTGTTACCAAAGTAGCAACAAAAATGGCCAATGTTTTACAGTTCCACAGAAAACACATTCTTGTTTTTCTCTCTATCAACCATCAATAAAAAAAAGTGGTTCGTTTAACCTTTTCTATTTTGTAACAAATTTTTGTTCAACTAGCTAGCTAGTTGGTAAATACTATAAAGCATCATTTAGTTTAATTTGATATATATGATTTACTAAAAATGTAGCAATTAGTAGAATTTTATGTAACTAAAACGCGATCTCTCTCTCATATTATTGATCGATACATGACGTTTTATTTGAAGGTTGCAAGTGAATGTGTCCGATAAATGAATATTTTATACCATGTTAAATAAGAAACTAGCTAGCTAGCATGCATGGCAACAGTAGTTTTTTTTAGGTTGTACTTGTCTTAATTTACAGCACAAGGAACTTTATTTTCCTTTTTCTTGTCTATTTCTTTTGTTTCTTTAAAGTTGTTTAAGATACCCATATATAGTGTAAAACAACTGTAATGCTAAAATTCATCGAAGCATTCATAGCTTTCACGAATCTAAAATCCAGAACCCATCAATATGGAAAGAAAAGAAAAAACTGAGCTCAAGTATCACTAAAAACAAATTTAAAAGCAAACAATGTCCGAAAAAAAAAACACTAAAAATACACCATATAAATGGTCCAAACTAGCTATGTAGCTAATTAATCTTGCCATGGTATTTGGTTTTGATTATGGTTTGGATTTATTTGACTCATATGATCAAGACTAGCCATGTTGATAAAATGGTGATGATCATTAGGATTTGGAAATCCTCTAAGTCCCAAAAAATCTCGAGTTAACTCGTCGTTTGCGCCCACTTGACCGTCTTTTCTAGCGTTCAATAACGTGTCGTTGGAAGGTTGTTGTGCTTGTGGAAAGAGTTGTTGTTGGTAGCCATTGTGATCTTTCTTTGTAGAGCTTAGCATTCCATTGAAGATTTGATTGATGTTATTTGTTGTTGACCCTACACTAGTAGATGTCAAAGAATTGGGATGATGATGATGAAGCAGATGGTCCATGCAATTACCAGCTGTGGTGACATGAGTAGCAAATCCATTGCTTGTTGTATCTAACATCACATGATGATTGTTATCACTTGCAGACAAATTGGCTGGATGATGATGGTGAAGAGATGATAGTGAAGGTGCACACATGTGATCATGCTGCTGCTGATGAAGGCTTTGTTGGGACCCATTTAAAATAATTGATTGTTGTTGATGATGATGATGGTCAGGATTATTATTATTAGTGCTCATGGTTACTCCCATCTGAGCTGCTTTTTGGAGCAATGCAGTGGCAGACATGTGTGAAGAAGGTGATGGAAGATGATGGCCAAGACTATTAGGGTTAGGGTTTTGTTGTTGTTGTTGTTGATGGTTTAACCATGATGGTATTTGATGATGATTATTAGGTTGTTGTGGGCTACTCGAGCCTATATTGAAGCTAAGTTGTGGGTGTTGGAGAAGATGTTGTGGTTCAGTTTTGAGCGGAAAGTTGATCGGTATATGAAGAGGAAGAACGTGGTTTAACGACGACGACGATGATCTTCCGGCGGTTTCTTCTGCTAAAGCATCACAAAAGGCTCTATGAGTGATGAAGCTGTCCCTCCTATGGTGAGAAATAAGACACAGAAAAAATATATAAGAAGAATATATTTAACCAATCATTATACTTTTTGATACATATGTATATATATAGGGGTTGGTTATTGTAAAACAAGTATTAAAGTAAAACAAATAAGATAAGATCTTGACCATTTGATCATGATAAAACTGATGCACGA
>JAOEHQ010027161.1:0-13694 GCA_025447715.1 Asclepias incarnata
TTGAGTTCCACCTCATCGATAGCCGGACTATCCTTTTTGCTCTGCTTCTGCTTTTTAGCTTCCACGGGCCTCTTACCCCTGGCTTTTTCCTTTGCCAGATCTGTGGCAGATCTTAACTCTGGCAGTGTATTTTTTTTCTCTCCGCTGTCAGTATCGTCTGAGTCCATTTTCTGATAACGCTTTCTTTCTTTTTTTTAATGAAAAAACCTTGATATTTTCTTGAAAAAGCTTGAACCAGTAATATTCCTGAGACATTACTAAGGATCATAAGAAGTTGAAGAAACAAATAAATGTTATAAAGGGACACCACTTATAGTGCAAAAAAAATGAATTGTAACATGAGATGAAATAGAATAACATAATGTTGAATGAAATTAGATAGAGTTATAAAAGGGGAATTAGAAAAGTAGCTCATATTGGATATCAAAGCAGATCAAGCAATTAAACTGCAGAAAACATATTATACCCAAAATATTTCAAGTGTCTGCATTATGGGGCAACAGAAATTGGAAATCGCAATAAATATTAGTGAAGAAAAACATAGAGAATTAATGACAGTGGATTAAGATCTTCATTAACATCTTAACAAAAAGCTAACAAACTCGAATGAGAACAGATTATTAGAGACTACTAATTTGTAATGCAAATTCAGGATCCCTAAAGGAGTGACAAACAGCAAAATGGCACAGAATGAAAGACTACCTATGCGAATGAATGCAGCACAAAGTATTATCAGACTCTTGATATATATAAGATCTAAGCAGGGTCAAGAAATTATTGCTGAACATTGAAATAAATTTAGATTGGGCCATTAACAACTTCAAGAATGAGACTGTCAAATCTTGACCATAATCCAAATAAACAGTAAATTATATTTGAAATCGAAGCTGATCATCAAGAAATTAAACTGCGGAAAATATTAGTGTTACCCAAAAAGTTTCAAGTATCAGCAGAATATGCCTAAAAACATAACATTACCAGCTTTGTAGAAAGATGAATAAAAACTAGAATGTGAGTCGAATTTTGCACAGCGAAATGTGTCGATGATCAAAAACCTATACGGTAGGCCATATTTGATATGGAAGCAAATTAAATGATTAAACTGAAGAAAACATATTATACCCAAATGAGATTCAAGTATGCACAGAATGTGAGAATGGCAATAAAAAAAATGCAAATAAAATATTGGTGATGAAGAACGTGAAAAGGAAATATAACCAAACAGAATCGGTCATATAGAATCAGACTAACGAGTTGCAGTACACACATTCAAAGAAACTAGAAAAGAACATTGTGGGACACTGGGACTGGGACTAATGAAAAAAGATGAAGAAGAGAGTTAGAGAGTACCTGCCTATGCAATAAAGAATGAATGTAGCAGCAGATCGATTACCAACAGTTGCAGATGAAACTATCAAAATCGATTACCAACAGTTGCAGATCAAACTCTTAAAGTATTATCTTGCAGTATTATCATAAAACAGAAAAATTTGTATCAGTATGTGAATCATTTAGAAAGAAAAATTAGTTATTATATAATATTGTGATTTCTAACAGAATCATTATGTATGTATGAATTTATATATTTATATATATATATGTATATGAAAGAAAGGGAGATTGGGAGTGGGCGGTTATTTTAGTTACTAACGGACTAACAGAAAAATGAAAAGAAGAAGAAAAAAAAAGAGCGGGAAATTTCATTATTTGTACACGTGGAGTGGAATAAACCCCCAAATTCATACTTTCTTTTATTATTATAAAGAAGATTTTATTTTTATAAAAATTAAATTAATTTCGATTTACGTTACTCCCACTTTTATTATTATTTTAATACCACATAGAGAAATTTGTTAAGAGTAATGATGGTTTGTGTTTAAATATGTGTAGTGTATAGGATTAGCATCGTTTGAGGTTTTGAAACTTTTATGAGTGGGCTTTAAAAAAAGGGTGGGTCTTTCATATTATATATAGTTAAACCCACATTGAATATTCAAAATTGAATTATGGGGGATTTTAATATTATGATTATAGTTTTCGATTATTTAGAGTAAAAATAGTCATACTTTTGTAGTAAACATAAATAAATGATTATACATAATAATAATACTTGTTAAAGTAGTGAGCTTTTTAATCTCTTGGAAAATGATAGCTCAAACACACCCAACTTTCAATGTGTACAATATTTGGTAAATAGCTTTGTATATTTGATCTTCATCAAAGTCTCAAAAGCACTGATGAAAAGTTCCTCCAACTTTGTTATCTCAACTATTTAAATTAGCTCAATATTTTTTAAGTATCCTGGTTCACTACTATTTTTTAATTTTCCAAGAAAAAATTATTAATGAACAAGATAATCATTTCATATAGTTCCAGCTATCAAAACAGAATTCAGTAATCCAGTGTCAACATTTCAAGTATATCAGTTTTCGAAAACAGAATCAACCAATCTGCTGTCAAATGTACCCTGAAAGAAATCACAACAAAAACTGGCACCAAATTTTGATGTTAAACTCTTCCCTCATTTACCTGCAACAAGTTGTAACCCCAGACTTGACGGATTTCTGTGCATTCCACCTCCATCGCTATCTTCTGTGTCATCATCATGATTTCTATCCTTTTTAATTCTTTTACAAGCTTCCTCTAAATCAGTTTCTGAACCCTGGAAAACATCTTCTTCTTCCTCGTTTGCTTTGTCTTTCTGCTTCTTTAGCCCCACAACATCAGCATTTGTAGGCACTAGAGTCTGAAGAAGATAAAGTCATACCAAGCTCATTCAGCCCTGATACTAGAGACAGCAACTTCCTAAGACCGCCTTGTGCTCTCTTTCTTCTCTTGCCAACAGCAGAAGAAGCGAGTGCTTTTCCTTTGGATTTACCAGGTTTTATTTCTGACTTCTTAGCTTTTTCAATTACAATTCCTTTGGCTTTACCAGTTTCTATTTCTGACTTTTTCGATTACAATTCCTTTGGCTTTTCGTGCTATTAAATCCATAGCATCCATGCACTTATTCCCTTCCTCTTCATTACTCCTGATCTCATAGACACAAAAACTTATTGCATATAAATCCAGAGATTTGATAACATTAAAAGTTAAACACAGGGCCGGTCCATAATATAAAAAAATTAGGCAACCGCTTTGGGCCCCTAAATTTTACCTAATGGGCTTAAGATAAATATTTGGGCCTTAAAAAAGTCCAACTTAAAAATCCCTAATGAGTCACAGAATCACATACACGGATACACTCATACACCTCCTCAGCCTCACTCCTCATTACTTCACGGCTCACGACTTGAAGATGAATCGGCAGAATCCCTCTCACCAAATGAATCAGCAGAACAACAGCAGTAGAACAGCAACAGCAACAGCAGAACAGCAGCAGCGAAGTAGCAGAACAACAGAACAGAACAGTAGCGAAGTAGCAGTGAAGCAAAACAGAACAGCAGTTTAGTAGCAGTGAGGCAGCCGCGCAGGTACCCCCTCCCTTTTTCCTTTTTTTTTTACTTTGTACGCTAATAAACTAGGCGTCTAGGCCCCCAAAATTGATCTCGCTTAGAGCCACCAAAAAGCTTGGGCCGACACTGGTTAAACATCAGTACATGAACACACTTAAACTTACATACTATGTTACACAATAGGCAAGTCAAGGACACTGATGGTATTTCTGGATTAGGTCGAATACGGAGCAACAAACCACGATATTATAAATTTAAACTTTTTGTAAACAGATTTTAATAATATCTCAATTTCATCCAACCAAACACATCTTTTTTTATAATAACAAGTTAACAACAAATATACAAAATGCCAACAACAAAGCAAAAGAGGATCTTTGACCCTAAAAGGAAAACCATATTCCTAAAGAGAACATATCTCAAACACAAACTTTGGAAGTTAAGCATAGGACCAGATAATTATAAAAAAAAAACATTTTTTTCTCCTATTAACAAATACATCCTTGGTTTGCACCACAACCATGTATTTACGTACTCTCGTTGGCTAAATTCAACGAACCGTCTTTGAACAATCTCAAACTTAGGTTATTGTATCGCTCTCTCGAATACTGTCTAGATGCTTTCCTCCAATCAGTTCCCGCCTTCATCATAGCTTCAAATTCTTCATAGCTAATTTGTCCATCCTGACGTCATCAAAAAAATTATATTCAATGGATTAATACACCTGGGAATGTGATTTTTCTGCAAATAAAGAAAAAGGAAATATTCTGAACAAACCTTGTCTGTATCAACATCGTGAATGATAGCAGCAATGACTTCTTCATAGTTGGATTCAATTTCATCAGCCAAGGCTTCCCTAAGCTCTTCAACCTCTATGTAACCGTTTTTATTTTTATCAAAAAACTCAAATGCTTCTCTAAGATGATCATCATTCCCTATTTTTCTCAAATGAACAGAAATCGCAACAAATTCAGCGTAGTTCAAGTGCCCATCTTTGTCAACGTCACCCTGTACCAACATTTTTCCATTAACCCTTTTATTAACTTATTACATGTAACTTGCATAATATATGAGATAAAATTACAAACGGTACTTACAGCATCCATAAGCATTTGAACATCAGAATCAGGGATCTGATGACCAAGCTTCTGTAAACCCGCTTTCAACTCAACAACGTTTATCTTCCCTTGCTTGTTAGTGTCCATTAAATCAAATCCTTGTTTTATCCCCGCCACTTCCTCAGCGGATAAACTCTCAGCAATTACCTGTAATTTCATAACCGGTAAATTTTAAAGCAAATAATCACAAAAATAAGAGATAATAAGAAAAATCTTGAAGCTCTTCATTACCTGTAGAGCTCTTTTCTTGAGCTTGTTCATGAACGAGAATTGCTTCAATCTTGCTTTAACATTTTCACCTAAAGAGACGTTTGGAGCCTTCTTAGCATTCTGTATCCATGGGTGATCTGTGGTAAATCAAACAAAAATTTAAATTTAGAAATATTTGGTGAATATTAATGGAAAGAAATGGACTAAAATTTATAAAGAAACATTACCTAGAACTTCTTGAGCTGTAAGACGTGCACTAGCGTCAGGATTGAGCATCTTCTTTACAAGGTCTTTTGCGTTATCAGATACTTTAGGCCATGGATCCCTTTTAAAATCTACAACGGATCTAATGATTGCCTGTGCAACACCTTGCTCGGTTTCTGCATTGAAAACAAAATGTAGTTTATGATTAAGTTCAAACCATTATGAACTACATAATTTTGGGAGTTAAAGAGGAAAGGCAAACTGACCAGCCCAAAATGGTGGGACACCACAAAGCAATATGTATAAGATTACACCAGCACTCCAGACATCTATTTCAGGACCATAGTTACGTTTCAGGACCTCAGGAGCCATGTAGTATGGACTGCCTACAATCTCGTCAAATCGTTCGCCTGCTCAAGATAAGGTGACCACTTAGTGAAAATGTACAAAGGATCAAGAAATAATTCTGTCTATATGAAAGAAATAATAGTTAGGTTGGCTTTTGAGTTTTGATAGTCTTTACCTGGTTTGAAGATAACAGATAAGCCAAAATCAATAACCCTCAAGGCTGATGTTTCTTTTTTGTTTGCATACAGAAAATTCTCGGGTTTAAGATCCCGATGCATAACACCATGTTTGTGGCACATCTGAAGAAAGAGAGAAATAAAAATAATCGATAAGTTCATCTTGTAGACATACCGAAAAAAGGAGACAATCTTTGACAACCGCAACTTATTCAAGAAGAATCAAGATTGCAGGCAGCAGTCAATTCAGATTGAAATGATAAAGACAATACACCAAAATGATAAATGAGTAAAAGATATTATAATAAAACAACACCACCCAATCCAGTCAAAGGCGGGGGAATTGGGGGAGGTGGAATGTAGACAGTCATACCTCTACCCGGGGGTAGAGAGACTACTTCCAGAGATATTATAATAGTAGATTGAAAATCATGTTGACAGAATAATGGAACAGTTAGCACAAAACAAAAGCAGAGTAAACGCGGGTAACTTCTATTCCAAAAGAGATATGAGGCCCACGGCGGATCAGGCGAGTTGGGTACCAGGTCAAACGGGTCCGTCCACTAGACCCGAAAACACTTTTTCATTCTTTATTATAAAAATAATTATTAACGAATGCATTAAATATATTTACAACAACAATATCAGTACTTAAAATTAATATCTTGGAATAAAACGATATAGGAGGTTGGGTCATAGGTGCATAATAATACACACTAGAAGACTGTCAACCCTTTTGACTTGTTCCCCTTATAGATAAAAATATATAATTTATTTGACCCGTTTGAGATTTGAAATAAGCCAAATTGACCCATTCATAAGCACATGGGTCAAAACTTGCCATCTCTAACCACAGCATCCCCACGAAATTTATCATTGTTTTGGGCTGTGATTTTAACCATTCCCAATTTCTAAGGACTTTTTCAATACTAATTTATTGTGTTCATTTCATAAAATGTAAGTCACGTGAAATACGTTCTTTGTGTAAAATGTAATTCACATGAGTTGATAAATTTTTGTTAATTACCAACCATATCAATATTTCAGCTAAAAGCCCAAAACTTTGAATTCTGAACTTTAAGGCTATGGCAGTATGGCCTAAAAGACAATTCTAAAAGATATTATTTCCCCCTCAAAGCATGCATTCTCTATTGTTCGCTACAAACTTCTATAGCAAGCTTCCATTCAGTGTCATATTATGTTTTGCTAACAAATGTGGCAAGGCATAAATATAAACCTATTGGAATCTTCTCGATCACAAATTTGGAAAGTGAGTGACATTGTTCATTACTAAAGTTTGTTGGTAAATCAAATTTGGAAAGTGAGTGACATTGTTAAATACTAAAGTTAGTTGGTAAATCAAATTCTTTCCCTATGCCAAAGCAATGTAATAAAGAGTTGTTAAGAACTTAAGATATGATTAACCAAACAATCAAACAAAAACAAAATCAAAAAGCATAAAAATATATTTGCAGCCTTAGCAAGTTAAATTAGCACCGTCAACTGCATAAATAAACATATACTTAACCACGACAATTGTACATAAAGATATAGATAAACCCTCACCAGAATCACTTCAACAATGGTGCGAATGACACCAGCAGCCGCCCTCTCGGTGTAATGCCCTCTAGCAACGATCCGATCAAAAAGTTCCCCACCCTCACACAACTCCATAACCAAATGAACAGCACTATCGTCTTCATAAGTATCCTTCAAGCTCACAATATTTGGATGAGGTGGCAAATGTTTCATAATCTCAACCTCTCTCCTAACATCCTCAATATCAACCCGAGTTCTTAACTTCTTTTTCGATATTGACTTACAGGCCAAAACTTCACCGGTAGTTTTATCAGTACACATATATGTAATCCCAAATTCCCCTCTACCCATCTCTTTACCAAGTACATAAGTTTTCTCTATTTCAGTTCCAGTTGGATTGTCCAACACATGTGGCCTATATCCAACATGTTTAGGCCCACCGTAGTCTAACGAAAATGGGTTTGGCTTATTTTTACCTTTTTTACTGTCTGTATCAGTTGTAGATGGTGTAGCACAACAATTACCCATATGGTCAAATCTTCAAAAAAAAAAATCCAACCTTTTCTTGCTTTAAAAAAAAAATAAAACAAAAAAACACAATTGCTTCAAGATTCAAGTGGGTATGATAAATATGAATAGTTAGTTGAAAAATTAAAGTAAAAAAGGTGGTACCTTTAAGCTAATCAGATCTTGTGACGATGACTTGATTAGTAAACTGAAATGGGTTTTTATGAACAGGATAGGATTTGGAATTTTCAGAAGAGAGGATGGTGGTAGGAATTTTCAGGGTATTATTGAGGGAGATGGAGAGAATAGTCAATGCTCCATCACTAGCTAAATAATTGTTAATTTTAATTAAATTAAACCGCTATATCTATTTTTGATTTATTATTATTATTTTGTATTCTTGTTTACCTACAAATTATTAAAAAAATAGATTTTGATATATAACGAGGAAATGAAGTTTGTGCATTGTCGTGAAGATTTTTTTTTTTAAACTAAAAAAATAACAGATCTTGTATATATATATATATATATATATATATATTAATACGAACAACAATATTTTTTTTAACAATTATATAATGTCTTACGATAAGTCATACCAACATAACATATAAAAATAGTTATATTAATACAATTAACGACATTTTGATATAATAATGATATAACTTCTTATTACTAGGAATGTACCCGCGCGATGCGCGATTATGAATGATTTTTCAAAAAATTTAAGTTATAGTGTATATTAAATTTTTAAACTTCATTCAGCACATGCATCAAAAGGTGATGGTGGCCGGCCGTCGGCTTCGCCGACTGCCGGTTATAGACTGCATAACACACGAGTATATAAAAAAAAATGTGTTTGTTATTATTGTTAGAATAGTTAAAATTGATTATGTAAATAATATATAATCAATTAATATATAAATAATACAAATATTAAATAATATTAAATGATATGATATATAAGGAAATGTTTAAAATTTTTAAAAATTAAGACATTTTCCATTTGATTTATAATGTAGTATAGATATGTATTATTATTTTAGGTGGTGATTTTTAGGTGGGGCTTCCCCCACTCCCACAAAAAGTGAAGAAAGCCCCTTGCCACGTCACTTGCCACATGTCAAGGGATGCCCCTATGGGGGGCTTCCCCCACTCCCATTGGTCTAATGATACGAAAGGAATTTGTCAAACCAAAAATGCTTCCACATTAAAGATTAAAAAAATACATATTTTTTGGGGTAAGAATATCTAATACATTCCTGTAAGATATGCATAATTAAGTCTAACGGGATGATTCCTTTTACCAAAAAAAAAACACATATGCATAATTTACTCTACTGGCCATCGTTTTCAGGTGCAAATCCAAGCGCATTGCCATGACAACAACACTTTGGCCGGCAACACCAAGATTATACCCCATAGTTAAAGTTAATTAATAATATGTACTTTATAAAATATTGCATATGTCAATATATAGAAACGAATCATTTTCAACATTGGCCGAGTCGGGCTCATTAGTGATTTTTTACAAAGTTAATTAATAATTTAGAGTAACAACTTACTTATTTCTAGTTTCTTACCAGTCTTTAGACCCGTATGAACACATACAAACAGTGTACTATAATGATTTAGAATTATTTGAATGATTAATTAGTATTATTGAAGTTTTTTTTTACATATAACTCTATGTTATGTATGAATCCTTAATTTTGTGAGACATGACATTTTCATATTCTTATTTGTTACATTTTAATTTTGGATTTATTATGTTAGTTTCATACTTTCATGTATTGTGTATACTTGTATTTCATAAATACTAAGATCATATAAGCGGACTTTCAAAATTATATATTTTACCGATTGATCATAGATCAACTGGTACTGTTACCATTCCCTTAGGTCCTTCATGTGAAGTCTTTGAGCGAGGGTTCGAATCTTGTGAGCCTCATACACGAGGGATTTATATATATTAAATAGATGTTTCAAAATTATATCTTTTGTATCAAAATTATATCTTTTGTATCAATTGGTGACTTACCAGTTTAAGTTGACGATGTGGCTCCGTTGTGGCTTTAATTTCTGATGTAGCTTTTTAGAATATATTTTTAAAACGTATAAAACTAGCAACTTACTTACACTTTTGTCTCAAGATGACTAACGTATTCTTCGATATGAGTATATAAAAACCCTTATCTGGTTCATCAATCCTGTATTCTAAACCAAAATTTTAAACCAAACAAATAATATCACTTTCACAACTAAAATCCATGCGCTAACCCCTCAATCTAAACGCGTCCTAAATTATAACACATGGCTAAAAAAAAGACCAACTAAGAAACCTGGCCTGAACTCAAATTACACTATTTATCCGGTTAGTGGGTGACCCGAACGACCAGCCGATATCGTATACCATTAAATGGGTTCGTATTAAGATGTAACCATTTCAATTCAGGTTGGCCCGAATGTTACATTTACAAATAAAACTTCACAAACAAAGTTACAAAATGATGTATAACCAATAACATGATGAAAGCGAATGAAGAGAGAGAAAAGAAAAGTAATTTTATTAGTCCATGTCAGTTTGTAAACATTGTTTGTAAATATTTGTTTGTAAATGTAGTATTTCTCTTTATGTTTTTATCCCATCAAATCCAAAAAAGTTATGTAGTGTTACTATTTATGGGCTTATCCATGAAATATCAATTAAATTCAGACCAAACTTGAATTCGGGCTTATTCAGAATAACCTGAAACTCAGTTAGCCAAACCCATAAACACCAACAAGAAGTGAAAGACAAGTTCTTGGAGATGAAAAGAGAGGAATGAGACTCGGAGAGGTTTCCACTTTCTCAGAAATATTCGGAGTATATATTATATACTAGA
This sequence comes from Asclepias incarnata, assembly GCA_025447715.1. Lineage (NCBI taxonomy): Eukaryota > Viridiplantae > Streptophyta > Magnoliopsida > Gentianales > Apocynaceae > Asclepias > Asclepias incarnata. Next base: position 10,443 of record JAOEHQ010027161.1, read on the forward strand.
TTAGGCCACATGTTAACATACGGACATCTTAAAATAATTACCGTATAAGTATGTTTCATATTTAGTTAATATTAATTAGTGAAAAGAATTATTATTTTTTTAAAAGTACTGATTACTAAAAAAAACACGAAATAAATTATAACATGAAGTAACTAAGTACGTAATTTTTCATTTGATAACGTAAGAAATTTTATTTTCAAAGGAAAATCAACATATTTATATAACATGACTTAAAATTTGTTATTTTAATAATAAGAAAAAATTAATAATAATTTTATACACAAACTATGCCGGAATACTATCAATTGATAAGAATAGTTTCAAATCGATTAGATATTTCTAATTGTTTTATTTCTTTGGAATAAATGACAAAACTGAAAGTTGTAATTTAAATAACTATTTTAAAACTTTATGCCGTTCAAAAAAACAAAAAATAAATAACTATTCTAAAACCAATATATTAAAAAAGATTGAAATAAATGAGTATTAAAGAAAATTAAAGAACGTAATTGCAATTAAAATTAAAATTAATAATCTAATTGGATGTCATCACCATTTAGATGGGGTGGTAGAGGCTTTGGCCTTTTGAAGAAAAAAGACCATATAATTCTATTCGTAAAAATGTGGTGCATAGAATCCTTATCTTCACCAAAAATTTGATCTTATTTTAAATTTCTATTAGTTGTATTAAATTAATAATATTGTCATGTTTAAAACCCTCCGTCTTATTTAATGTTTTTTCTTGTAATGTTAATTTTTTTGTTTGCACTGTGGTATATATGAAATAGATTACGACGTCTAGGTAGGATTTTTCGATCTCTTATCTTAACTTAACAACCATTATTTGAGTAAGTACATCACGAAAGCTCATTGTGTTTTCTTTTATCTTTGAGTAATTCAAGTTTAGTATTTTAGCTAGGAATTTGAAGTTTAATTAGAACTAGGAGGCCGGTTTTGTAATAAAGAATGAAGAAAAACTGTATAAACAAGTGATCTAATTAAGAAGATGAGATGATGGTGCAGGGTCGTAGTCTGGTTTCAAAGAATGAAATAATAATAATAATAATAATAATAAAAGCTAGGTGAAATTCCATGTGAGAATTATGTTAGTAAATGACGACTTGACTTTACTTATTAGCAAAGCTAGCCTCATCAATACCAAAAAACGCCCTCTCATCTTTTTTTTTTTTTCTTTTTTTTTAACGATAAATTTAGGCTCAGCAGCATGTCTCTTTATATACCCAACTCCAATTTCAGGAAAAACCTATCTTCATATACCCAACTTCACTTTCAAAGAAAATCCATTTTGGGAAAAAACTCTGTCTCCAGTCCTGAGAGCATTTTTGCTCTCACCAGTATTTAAACTCAACTCCAATTAACATATTCTAAGCAAGAATATGTAACATTAAAAATGATTAAGACTTTCATAATTGCATTGTATTATCTCAACAATATATGTCTTATTATTTTATACAGAAGAAATTGTTACTCGAATCAAGACGGTAAACAACGACAAAACCCATAAAATGGTTAACTAGTTAGGTAGTGTATATTTGAGTCAAAAAGACTCATCTTTCTTAAATAACTTGACTAGAAAAAATCTCATTCGTTTACCCGTTTATAAGTTGATAACCATTTTATGAGGATAAATGTAGCTAGTCTTTGGTACCATGGTATTTTAGTAAGGACAAAATTACTCGCAAACAAATTGAAACGATTCTTGCAAAGTTAGAAATAGTTTGTTTTTGATAATTTGCATACGAATAGCTATAACCAAAATATTGGGAGTTGGGACCAACATAAGTAAAGCGACAGGTAATGCTCAATCTCCATGAGGCCTTTTCAACGATGGTTCATCTCACAATACCACCTACATTTTGATAATTTAGTCCACGTCTACAAAATGGTGTACTTTGAACGATCGTGTATGTTTTTATATATAAACCAAAATTGCCTTGCACGTTTCTATAATAGTACTTTTTTATTCGGAAATGCGTGTTTCGAATTGCACTCCAGCTCACCATACAATGGTGAGTGTCACTCAGGGTAGACTACATTGTTTTAACCGGATCTGCGTTACCACAGAGTGACATCTCCAAGGAAAAACCCCAAAGTCATGTCACCCTAAGGGTTGAAGTGTTGAACCCATAACCTATGGGAAAAACCTCAAATGCATCTACCAGTCATGCTGACTTCATTTGCTCTTCGGTAATAGTACTTACAATTACAAATCTTAAAGTTGATCTCAAGTCTTAAATGTTTTTAAGTATATAATATATGAATATTAGCCAAGGTGGATATCATATAATATATAGATATAGATATATAGATTGACAAACATGTATACTACATTTGAATTTGAATATAATTGATGAGGTTAAGGGGTTAGCATCTTGAAAGTGATAAGTAGTGAAACAAATTAAGATACATATAACATGAATCCATTGTAACTATATATAATAACCTAAACCTCAAGCAAGTTTAGGTAAGAGATGGCAAAACCTCAACAGATGGATACCTTCACACCTAGTACATTATCAATTTATATCTTTCAGTTCCCTTTACAATATTCCTAATCAACCTTTTTATAGATATATACATATAAACAAAAACTAGCTAGATACACAACCGATAACTGGCGATGAAAATGCAGCTTCATATATCCCCAAGTTTACGACATGTAACGGTGTTGCCAGCGAAGGGAGTGAGGGAGTTCATAAAAGTGAAGGTTGGATCAAGAAGGGTGTCTTACAGGATGGTGTTTTATTCACTTCTGTTCTTTACTTTTCTTCTTCGGTTTATATTTGTGTTAACTGCTGTTGACACCATTGATGGTCAATCTAGATGCTCCACCATCGGTATGTAACGCTTCTTTTGCTTCTACTATACACTTACTCGTTAACATGTATGTCTTTTAACCTGCGGATACTAAGTTTGCCAAGAATTGAAATTATGTTTTACGAGTCATGAATATGGTTTTTTCCTTGTTAAAAATGGCTAAAACTTGCCAGAAATATCATGTTTGAAACTTAACACTTCAATGAACTATAAACTTACACTTCATGTTTGAAATATCATGCATGTTTGAAACTTGCCAAAAAACATTTTAATGATTACAGTATAATTTTAAAAATATTACAAAGTAACAGACACCCAAATTTTGGATATAATAATAATAACTAGATTATTTCCCGCGTAATACGCGGGTTAAACATATTAAGTTTTTGTTATAACTTATAATATAATTAATAG
>JAOEHQ010027172.1:0-13694 GCA_025447715.1 Asclepias incarnata
TGATAGTTGGAATCCCATAGTTATTCATTTTAGTGTTTGGCTAGTAATATTGATATTTTGGTTACTATTATTGTTAATGAGGTAAGATGAGAAATGGTAATGTTGATATTATAAAATTGTGATGATGATATGAAATGTGTTGAGAAAATGGTGAGCTGAAATTACCCAATTAACATTAGTTGACAAAATAGGTTATTTATAGTTTAATTATTATACGCACACTTGATTTTTACATTAGACCCATATACATATGCCCATACAATTACAAAACACTTGAGACAAGAGCCGGGCCTCCGGGACACTAATTCTCCAAAAATACTAACCCAAAAGATGGTCTTCTATCCTTAAGCACCAAATCAATTTTCGAATCAAACGGGCTTCTTGCCCGAGCTATCACTTCCACCTAAAATGTAAACAACTAAAAAGGTAAGCTAATGCTTAGTAAGTACATTCATATACATATACACATATCATGGCATATCACAACACAACTAGGAACATTACCGCCCACCGGTCTCACGTAATGCTCCTAGATAATATCAAAGGTAATGGATCCATACCAAATGCCATGAGTACACCGAGTCATCACCCGTTACAGTGGACTTCAAACAACACCAAGTGTGCGTATTATAGTCAAACTATAAATTACCCGTTTTGTCAAGTAATGTTAATTGGGTAATTTCCTCAATGAATTGTTATGAATTTAAATGAAAAGGAGTATCCGTTGAAAAGGTGTTATTATTTTGTGTGTTTCATCAAATTTGAAAGCGAATGAGTCAAGTATCAATGGTGTTTGTAGAAAAACGTTTTTAAGAACTTAATGTGCAGAACTGGGTGACCATCGCGTCGCGATGGGTCAGGCTCACGCCGCGAGATTTGAAGAAATTTTTGGTCGTTCAGGTCAGAAGAAAACATCGCCCTACGATGCTTTCAGGTAGCGTCGCTAGTCAATGATTTGTGCGTGATTGCGCCGCGATGTCTAGCGAGTGGCGCGACGATTGTTATTAAAAAAAAAAGGTTCAAGATTTTTGGGTGTTACAACTTTCATAGAAACCGGTTGATAAAACGGTATCCTTTACTTTCTCATTGAAACCCCTTTAATAGAAACCGCTTGTAAAACAACTTTCTAAAGCACCTTAACACCGGTTTCCATTACCTTTTTTTTTCTTTTTTTTTTTAGTAGTGTGAATCCAACATTGCTTTTTGATTAAGAAAAATACATCAATAAGGTAGTACAAATCACCAAAAGTCACCAAGACCTACTTTAACATAAATCTCAGCCCTTATGTAACACCCCAACAAGACGAAAAACATGGGATGTCGAGAAAAGCACAGCATGACATGGAAATTACAAAGAGCAAAACTATATGAATCAAGGTTTCAAGTAACCAAAGCATAACATAGATCAAAATAGATAGCATACATATACATTTAACTAGTAAAATCGTTGAAACAATTGTTCATCCCTAAATGGGGAGCATATAGGTCAAGGACTACATGAAAAAATAGTCAATCAAGGGAATGCCACTATAATGCGCATATCCCTGACCTTAGCTAAAAAAAGTTGCGCGACGTCCTTGATTCCCTGGGTTCACTTGGTTACCTAAAAAGTGTAGTAAAACGTGTCAACACTAGGTTGGTAAGTTCGTAGGTTTAAGATAACAAAATCAGTTGTGCCGATACAATAATTAGTTGTACAATGTCATAGAGCTATAGAATCACTTACAGTAAGCTCCTATCGTGGGGCACACGTTCACACATTAATTGTTCACAGATCACACACAAACAAAAAAGCAAATATACTAACAAATACAAATAGTTACGAGTTAAGTCGACGTTTACAACATACGTTTCATTGGTTCCCACTCAGGGGGTGCGAGTATCGACAGGCGTTGCACTGGTTCCCTCAACGGGGATGCGATCTTGAAAAATGTTGCCAACCATGGCAAAAGGTGTCGGGATAACCTCCCTTAAGACACTTACATAGTCATTCATATATAATTCTATCATATTGTACCATAAAAAATTATCGACACTTATTTAGAAAACCGAGTACACTTTCCACCCCAAAGTTCAACAAAGGTAGGGGCGACGAAACTCACCTCATGCGAGCAATACAACCCACCGATACACGAATATGATCACACGGGAGTCAAAGCTTACGTATCTAAACCTAGGATAATTTATCACAAGCGTAAGAAACATACCCCACCAAACCACGTCTTAGGCCCAAACGAAAGTTACAAGACAAATTATGAATCATAAGGATGTACGAAAGAGTTAGGGTTTAACGGTTGACGATTATACGCTTTAGACACTAATGAGCGTTACAAGGCTAACGGGCGTTAACGACCTTCAGATAACTAACGGGCGTTACAAAACTAATGGGTGTTGATAAAACTAACGTGACGTTAAGGAACTAACGGGCTATGATAGAGGCAAAAGGATAACGACCGTTATTGGACAAACTGTCGTTACGACGTGCAAATTTTGAAAACAACCTCGTTTTCTTGCAATTGACCAAACCAACGAAAATCTATCATTCTAACTTTAGCATAACTCAATCATTCATAAACAAGTGTAATTAACGACTCATTTCAATAGCCCACTTCCAAAATCAAGAAACCCCTTTTTGAAACCCTAAATCAAATTATTTTCGACAAAACTCAAGGATTAGACTTTGTAATGCATGCCAAGTGTCTTGTATGAACCACCACTTGAAGGTTTAATGTTGGTAATCACATACTAGTTTGCATGTAAACATTTGTGTTCTTGTGCTTTGTATCGAATTCATGTTTGGATTTCACTCGAAGTTGTATCTCATGTAATGATATTCTATGTAATTTCCATGTCGTAATGTGCTTTATGTGACATCTCATACTTTCGCCTTTGTTGGATGTTACAATACATATATTAGTCTAACACACTTTGATTTGTCCAAACTTGATGACAATCACATTTTTCATTAAAATTTCCAACAATCCCATGATGCATAACGATACTCGGACGATAAAATATGTATTCAAAGCTGCAAACTATCTCCATCGCCAATGAGGAAAATATTGTCGAGGCTCAGTTTGGCACAAGCAAGATTTGAACCCTGGTTTCTATTAGTGATCGAACGTCGATAGCAAACGCTTGAATAATATTGTTGCCACATTTAAGATTTCCACCTTGGTCTCCGATTAAAGAGAAGTGATATATAGCGCTAACACTTGAACCAAGCAAAAGAACAAAAACTGATGGTCTAACTCGTCGGCATTGGTATAAAATATATTAAGACGATATAACTGTTTCGGTCTCATTGATCCGATGGAATTGGTCAAAAGTACTTGGTTGTTCTCTTAATTACAAATAATAGAGACAAAATCCTGCTGTTTTAATACCGCATTCAATGGTTAACAAATCTGTTTGTATATCGTTCCCATCACTAGAAAACTTATACGTTAATATATCTTAAGATTTAAGAAAAAAAATTACTAACTTACTAGTTAAAGAAGTAAACATGTGGGTGTTTGTTTTTCAGTCTTTTACCTGTTTCCACTCAAATGAACATACAATCAGTCTTGATATAGAAGTTTGAGAGCATGTGTTTAAAAAACTGGTCCATGAAATTTGAATGGTGAGGGACAAAGCAAGTAGATTTTTTGCTTACATGTAAGCCAAGATCTGCACTTTTTTGCTGTAGATGGCCACCACCATGCATGTGGATATGATGCATGCTTGCTAACTTCATTTTCACTCTCTTATTTGGGAACGTTCAGTTTCCACATATGGAGATCTTGAAAATTGAAGATTGGAATGGTTGCTTTTTACACCAAATGGGATTTGTTTTAAAGCTGCCAAAAGACCATCATTTTACCCTATTTCATACTCATGCTGCAGTCTGTAACAATATCATTATTTTCTAGTTGTCAAAATCATCATTTCTTGAAGAGACTTCAAATGTAGGATTCTCATGTACCCTTGTTTCGGTATTTTGAATTAAGTTTTAAGTTCCTTTTCTAATTAACCATATATAAACTAATTATATATTATATATATATACCTAGTATAGTATAGTAAGTGTAGCCAATCTCTTTTGAGAATATACTGCACATTGTTAGATTAGATGCAAACTAGCTAGGTCATAAGTGTGTATATATATATATATATATATATATATATATATATATGATCAGTTGGTTATTGTAAAACATGTATTAAAGTAAAACAAATAGGATAAGATCTTGACCATTAGAATATGATAAAATTGATGCACGAAAATTCATAGAGGACAAGTATATACACTGATGCACGAAGAATTTCATGATGCACAACGACTTTTAGTTAAGAGAAAAAGACTTGTTTTATTTGTTTTACTTTAAAACTTGTTTTAATGGAACCAGAACCTATATATATATATGTCTTATTTTGATGCACATTAGAAGAAACCCATGTTTGTATTGATGATGATCTCCCATTATAAACTTCGAACACCGACTCAGTCCTTTTATATATGCCCAATGTCAAGTAAACTTCCCAGCTAGTGTGTTAATTTTCTTTCAAATCCATATAACACTATTTTTCAACCTCTTGCTTAATTATCCTCACAAGTTAGATTTCGAGAAGAATTATTCCCTTATAACACTAGTGTACCCATTCACCATTCAGTATGTATCCAGTGAAAAATAGAGTTAATTATCTAAAACAATAGTTTACTCACTACATGGTTAAAGGGCAACCAAGTCTATATGTTGCTATAGGTTGACATGTCGTCGATAAAGAACTTTTTGCGGCAACATGTCGTTGCAAAAGATTTGCATGACAAAAATTAAATTGAAGATACCTAAAAAATTTTAATTAATAAAACAAATAAATTTTAATTAACAAAAATTTTAATTAAGAAAAAAATTTTAAAACACAAATTAATTAATAAAACAAAAAAATTTTATAATTTTAAAACACAAATTAATAGGACCTTTAACTATATCATTGATTTTTGGCAAATACATGTATCGTTGCTAAAAGTTTTTAATTAATAAAACAAAAATTAAATTGAAGATACCTACTGCGACGACAAATGTTTTCCTAAAGTTACTTAGTATAAAAATAAAGTAAAATTGAAAATACTTGCTGTTAAATGTATTTAATTAAAATAATAAATATTAATACATTTAGCGTTGAGGCTTTAGCAAAGACATGTCAATTGCTAAAAGTCAAACATATTTTTGACGACTTACTGATGATATATGTTACGTTACCACCCGAACTTCCGGACTGCTTTTCGTTTTTTGTTCTTCTATAGTTTTCCACAGCAACAACAATGATTACTAAAAACAACGATTAGTAAAAAACGATGACGATTTCATTCAAAACAAAACAATTTAAAACGTACGAGTATATTATTTCAGAAAAAAAAATGTAATAAAATAAACTACTCGTCTTGATCTTTTTAATTTCCTCATCTTCTTCTTCAAGCCAAATTCGTAAAATGTTGGGGAACGATCGGTTGAATCATTCAAAACTCGCGAACATTAATATTTGTAGCTCTTAAGGCACTAAAGATAACATCTATTTGTGAATCACGAGCCGCAAACACAGCTTCTGTTTGTGAATCTCGAGCCTCAAACATTGCATCAATTTAGCTCTATGTATACATTCGTTCTTGTGATTTTACGCTTGATGTAATGATAAGTTTCTCCCATATTGTCACACCTCGCTAAAGTGGAATCACGGGATTAGACAGTAATTGCGTACAAAACATAAGATAATAATGTTTACACTCACCATTTGCCAATACATGTTTAATACAAGTACAATCGTTCTGAATCAAGACCCGAAACACGGATACAAGCCATCCATATTTGGAAACCGTGTCCCCGAATACATAATCAAGAAATATAGTGTTTATCATAAAGATTGAGCGAATACAAAAAAAAAAGCTCTAAAGGATCTTGATCCTTAAGCACATGCAAAAGTATAATACGGAGATAATAAGCCTTATAGAGAGCCAACGCTTATTGTTGGTTACCTAAAAAAACATGATATTGAGAGAGGGTCAACTATCGAAATAGTTTGTGAGTTCACAAGTTTAATTGACCAAAACAAGAGTAATGATGCTATCCGCGATCGAATATGTTTAAGTATGAGTAACAACCATTTCTAGAGTTATAAAAGAGTATACAAAAACACGTGCACTATAACGAGACCAATTATAGAGCTAGTGGATGTTTGGCTTTAGTTACCCATAGTTGCTTTTATTTAAGTAGACATATTTATTTAGCCGTTTGGCAGTTATTGAGTTGATTGTGGATTTCATGAGAATTATTGTGATGATACTTGTTGGTAACACCTTTATGAGACATTAATTTATTATGTTTATGATTCTGTTAGGAATCATTCGGGATTTTTAAAACGTTGCTTCTCATTTTGTTAACGGAGTTATGTTTTATGTTGAAAAAATTTTTGAAATCCACATTTTTATAAATCGGGGTGTTACATTTACCCTGACCAACTCGCAATTAGAATTCGTACAAAGTGTCTCGCCGTATATATGTACACTTGATATATTTAAGTTTGGTAAGAAGAACAATGGTAAGAAGAACACTCTTTGGATATGTAAACTCTCCCAGCGAGAGTGACTAGAGCAGCCAAGCTAGCGAGAGCAATTCGATTGGGCATAGAATGCGGAAGTGGCGAGAGCAAAGAAGAACTACCAGTCCAAGCCCAATAGATGTTAGGCTCACTAGCGTGTATACAGTATACTACAAAGGTGGCGGGAGTAACTTGACACCGTGTGGATATATTACGTATATATATATATGATATTCATATAGAGTGGCGAATCTTGAATTTTCCAGCGGAGGGGGCCAATAATTTTTTTTTCTTATTACTATGTTTCGGGTATTATATTTTGGTCCTCCGTTTCGATTCGGATCAAACAATAATAACACAAAAAATCCAAATTTTCTTCATTCATTCAAATTACCGTTCTTACACCAAAAATATATGTAGCTATTTAACAAGCAAAGAACTAAACTACATGTCAAAATACCAAAAGAATAGGCCAAAAACATGAATTAATTACCAAGTCAATTGCTAAGAAGTTAAAATAATAATAAAAAATTTAAGAATTTAAGGATTTAGGGCAAAAACTAAATTAATTGCTAGTGATAAACAAGAAGCCGTATGGTGGTCGGCTTGACTGGCCGGAGGATTGTGTCTGGCCGTAGCCGCTAGCCGGAGTGGTAGAGGTCAGTCGTAGTGGAGTGACTCACTGGTGGTGGCTGTGGTGTTATGCTGGTGTTAAAAGACAAAAAAAAAAATGATTTTGTTGATCTTTTGGAAAGTGGTAACGGTGCAAAAATAAGGCCAAAAACATGAATCAATTATAAAATATTTAGACTTTTAAATGGGTTATGGGCTATAAATATGAAAATAGGTAATTGTTAATGAACTGTTAACTTAAATGTGAGACCCAAAATTTTTAAGAAAAATAATCGGCGGAGACCGACTTAATAAATATAAAAATTCTGGAACAAAATATAGATATAATAGTACTACTTAGCGAAAAAACGGAGGGGGCCGGGGCCCCCGCCCCGGCAGTGGCGGTACCACTTTGATTGTATGGGGTCAAAGGACCCTCCTTGCAAAAATAGTGTGTTTAGAAATTTTATGTAAAAATTTGAAGGACCCTCCTTACAAAAGATAAAGGAACCCCCCTTGAAAGGAAAAAAAATGGTGGTTAAAAAGAAAATGATTAAGACATGTTTTGAATTGTTTACATCTTTAGTTATTTGTTGGGTAAACAATCAATGTTTAAGTTATACATGGACACTTTCATGATATAAGATGGTAATAGAGAAGATAATGAATAGTAGAAAATAAATATTTATGAAAAATTACTAAATTTGACAATTTATTAGTATTATCAAATCCATATTTTGTTTTTTACCCAACCGGACCCGACCCGTTTTCTTTGTCTCTAGTAAGCCATCGAGTCAAGATTTTAAAGGACCCTCCTAACTTCAAATCCTAGATCCGCCACTGCTTATCGGTCGTAGACCTTAAGACATTTATAAAGGGGTTGGAAGTCGGATGCATCTGGAAATGGTCTGGATTTGATGGGCGGCGATCCAAGAGATAGCGTGATGGTTTGATACGGTACGGGCGCTGCCCTTAGTGCCATGGCTCTGCCATGGATGACAGAGTCACAGAGGTGAAGTTAAAATGCATTTTAGTGTTAACTAAGATGCAGTTAATAGTTACTATTAAAATGCATCTTAGTGACTAAGAAGCATGTCAGTGTTAAATAAGATGCATTTTAATAATAACTATTAACTGCATCTAAGTTAACACTAAAATGCAGTATCGATAGAAAAAAAGAGGTATTTTTTTCAACCGACACTTCATTTTAATAATAAATACATTTCGCACACTTCACATTTTAACACACTTCGCACAATAACCCACATCTATAGGCTCTCCTTCATTGTACTATTTGAGTTCTTCTCGATGTTTGTTGACAAGTAAATTTCATTGTTCTTTTTTTTTTTTTTGTCAAATAAAGGAAAAAGAAATTAGAAAAACCTTATTTAATCCCTGACTTTAAAATCTTTTTGGCCCAATATTAATCACTTTTAAATGAAGCCAGCTTAACTAGCAAATGCATCTCTGGTTTTTCTTACATGTTTTAGGTTTGATTTTTTTAAGTGACAAGTTTGTGGATTTTTTCCTGAATACTATTAACAAGTTTTGGGTTCGACTATTTAGAGTGACAAGTTTGTGGGTATTTTCCTAAATATCATTAGCAGCTCCTAAACCTCTAGCGGGCCGGAGTGTTGTGCTGGGTTGGTACCTTGTATGGTCTGATGTTCCCTGAAAGTCGATTCTCGACTTTAAAAAAATGGTATAAAAGTAAATAAATTATATAAGCTTGTGTGTAAGGAAATTGTTTAGAGAAATATAATGTACATAAAAGTATAAAACGTTTTAAAATAGCTAGAAGATGTTTTGTATTTAAAAATTTAATAGGTCTGTTGTTACGTATGTACCTAGTATCCATATGGGGGGATATTGTAAAGGAAATATATGGCAAGTATGATATTTGACTTTATTTAAAACTAGTATTTTACCCCCGCGCGTTGCCGCGGGGACGATTTAACATGGAATAAAGCATTGTTAACATGTAAAATTTATAACCAAAGATCACAACCGAACGGTTACATAAAATGGCAAAGGCACTAAACTTGATTATAAAAATGAAATTATGATGAACAGCTACTGCCAGTGATTATATAGAGGAGTCACTTTCCAACCATAGCCAAAATATAACTCCAATTATGTGATAGTAATATATAAAATCTATTTTTGCTTTAGACTACAACTGCACTCATGTGCAGATACAACATCGAAGACACTATTATTGGTCCTACACACTACAATATTTATGCATTTCACTTACACAAATGTATACCCAAAACCCTCAGCTGCAGTTGAGTATCTCAAAAACAGTCGGTACTTTTAAGTTTTTAAAGAGATGCTACAAAGAGTTTTATACTTGGGGATTGTTCATTACTCTTGAGGCTGACCTTGGCATTGCGAATTTTGAGCAAGTAATTCATTTCTTCTCTCAGTATAGCTTGTTCTTTCATTGCTTGTGCCTAAGAATCAAAAGGTATCAGATGAAGATAAGTTTAAAGTGCAATATTGAAAAACAATTTATTGTGTTCATAAGGAAGCTCAAGTACCATTCCACTTTGCATAGAGCGTTTCATCTCGAAAATCATTGTATAGGTGGCAAACGGGCGGGTCATTTGAGCTGAGTAATGGGTCAAAACCATGCATGTCTACTGATGCTAACATGTGTGCCTTTTTTTTCATTTCTTACCAAAAACGCATAGTTGATTAAGATACCAAAATACTCATATATTTCTCTTACAACTATTGGTAAATACAATCATCCAGTTATTTCAAATAAAATAATCTTATAAGTGACCATTAAACCTTTCATCTTTTTTCCCTTGTAGTTAGGTTTATTAACTCATCTAGGTCTGATACTTTGATATGAAAGCTGCACGCTCACAAATATAAACATGAAGAAATAAACCCATGTTGGAACAGCAACTTGATAGGATTACAGGAAGGATGAACTGCTAACCTGATCACCGTCCTTTATAACATGAAGACTGATCATCAAAACATAAGCAGAATTGTCCCCATACATGTGATCTACACACACAATCCAAAAATTTAGAGTGTATATAGATTGTAGATGCACGGAAACGTACTCAAGTAGGTGTTCTAACCTCATTAATTTCTTAATACATGACAAAAGAATATTCCCAAAAAAATCATACTTAATTAGTAAATTCTACGGTTCATATGGATTCACCATTGTTATATGGAAATTATAAAAAAAAATACATCACATTCCAAAATTTAAATAAATTTCGCCAATCCTACCGTTAAGAAAGAAAAAAAAAAGGCAAGAATCGTATTTTAAAGGGCCTTAGGCATAGCGGTATTTCAGCCGACTCATCAATCAGATGTTGTGCATCTATTGTAATTGTGGGCAAAGTTGTATTAGAAACTTGAATCAAGTAGCCCTTTCTGACTTTTGACCCGCGGCCTAAGAAGCTAGTGTAACACATTACACATCCTAAAGATTTATCGCTTTTGACTGATGTTTACATTTTATCGCATATGAAAACAAACAATTACGATATTAATTCATCACATGGTATACCAAGAAATCTTGTCAATTCCATGTTTAGGAAAATGAGAAAAAGCCTCCTCCACAGCCTGTTTCAGTTGTGCCACTGTTGGGTTCTTTGAAACACTTATGGCTGTCATCCCAAAATATCATAGCATTTAACATTTCGAACACTAAACACAGATGCAAAAAAGAAGAAATATAGTAAGTACTTACCAAAGGAAGAATGCAGTCATGCAATAAAAAGATTGACTCCTATGTTTTGAAACCTTGTTGCTAGTAAAATAACTACCTAAACAGTAAAATAACTACCTAAGCAGCAATTAGAATACAAAATGAAACATAATTTTAACATAGCAAAGGCAATGGTATTGCATGAAGCTGTACAAATACCGAGTTTTGAAAGGTGTCTGATAGCAAGAATAGGTGAAAAGTATACTGTTTGGACTTTGGGCGTCTGCTTCTCTTCTCAATTTGGCAGACTTTCATAGTTGTCTGTAACACTCTTAAAGACTAACCGATAGCAAGGCCTATAGGGTAATAAAATTATACAAACAATTAGTACAAACTATAGTAATGTTGTTTTTGCAATGCTAATTAAAGCTATGAAATGTTTTAAAATTGCTCAAAATGTAAGGAGGATTACCTATCCATAGCCAGTAGCTTAGTATGCAGGCTAATCTGGAAATTGAGCAGAAGTATCCGGCCTATAAGACATCACTTGCATATATATACGAAATTCAAAGGAAATGAAGATATTTTGAATATATCAAGTAAAGACAGAACTCACCGAAGAATATGTAGATGAACAATTATCCTGATAGTTTAGCAAACGGTCCATTTGTACGTATTTGTACCTGTAAGAATTTCATCAATATTACATCATACAAATCATAATCTGATGTAATTTAACTCCAGAGGAGGGTCGGATCGACCCTTTATTTATGAATAACTTCACGTTCTTTCTAAAATTTCATTAATTTAACTGGGTGTTTGGGATGGTAAAGCTTAATAACTTATGCTTCCAAAATCCTAAATCTTCAATAAACATAGTCCACGAACTGGACATGGACTTTTTAGGAAGGTCAAGTTTGTAATCAAAGCCAATATTATATGATATAAACTATCAGATCACAAACAGTCGTCGTTGTGCAAACCAGTTCGGGAGCAAGTGTTAAAAAGGTTTATAGGACTAATGTCGTTATTTGTGATGCATGCAACGGAGTTGTACCCAAAAGCTAATATATTGAAAGGTATATCATTCATGTTTACCTGATACCTGCTTGCATATTAAGCATCAGATAGTAGCTTTTATGGCCTTTAAAAATGTTTGCAGATTGTTTCTTTTTCACTTCCTTCACATGAAATTTGCGCTGTTCTTCCCTTTTGTATGAAAAACCTACGGTATATATTATTAGTCAATTCTTTAGTCAGAAGTCCTTGTATGTATTCGCTTTCATACATTAGATAATAAACCATCCAAGCTTTATAAATCTTTAATGATGAATGTCAAAGAAAACAAAAACTTAAAAATGGAACGGATACCTCTTTACTAAGATTTATACCTGGTACGCAAATAGGTTTGGACAGTGAAGCAAAAAACTAAAAAAGCAATATTTATGCTTTTAGTCGTCTTGTCATAAGACTACTTGTCATAAGACTACTTGCGTACCAGGTATAAACCCATAAACACTTATAAACCCTTTCTACACCTTTATGAATCTATCTTGGTTTATATGTTCTACTCTCATAGAAATCATAATAAAAAGGCATTTACTATTTCAAAGTTGCTAGCGATGGAAGGACCTGTTAATAAGTGTGCTGACATAGGAGAATACTATCTCGAAACTTCTCTTATCGTCATGCTGAGCAACACCATTTGCAATCTGGAACCTTATTTGATCAGGCTTGCCAACGAAAGAAAGAACTTACCTGTCAATCTCAACAATTGGTTGGTATTGCAAGTAAAAACAAAAGCATGTACATATGAGGTAAAAAAATTAGTCGTGTCCTATCATCAATTACCTAAAAAACATCCAAATTTATAAATTTAAAAAAACCCGAGAATCAAAAATTTTACAAACCCTAAAATCAAAAACTATAATCAACTATAAAACATGGAAAGTGGTAAATAAATTATATAAAAAAACCTATAATCAAAAACTTTGAAAAAACTAAATTCAAATTGGGAAGATACCTGAAACATGACGCCGACAACTGGATACAATCCATATCCTACGAAATCCACCATAAGCAGCACATTGGTGGTGATCGTCGTTGGTCAAGATGAGAACAGAGATGGGCAAGATAGTATAATGGTGGGATATCATGAGAAGGAAGATTCTTCTGGAAGAGTGGAGAAGAGCAGAAACGAAGAGAACGAATAAACATGTGAAAGTCAGCTGGGAGGGTAGAAAAGTAAATTTACATGCGGTAAATGAAATGGACCAACTAAGCCAACCAAGCCAAATAGATGTTAACCAAGCCAGTTTGAAACTAACCAAGCCGATACTGTTCATCTATCGATTTGCTTTGTTATATATAGAATGTAGTGGTGGTGGAGAGGATAGATAGGACGTAGGGGTTATTAGGTGACAGAGTCCATGATGATGGCAGACGAGAATAGATGGGATGGGATAGGAATAGAATAAGAATAGAATGATGAATATTTTATTTTATATTTGCTCAGAGCAAAAGGAATGATGGTTTTAACAGAAGCCGTCCCTTCTCTTCTCTGTTCTCTTCTGTTTCTGTTTCTGTTTCTGTCTATATGCTTCCAAATCTCTCCACTATTTATTGTTTCTTTCCCATCTCTGTCCCTTTTTCATTTTTACCCAGCTTCTTTTTTTAGGGGACATGTACCCCGACCACCAAGTATGTAATCCGACCACCCCTTTTGGAGCGACCGTCGCTCCTAAATGGGTACACGGAAAAGTTTTCGTCGACAACATACGACAAAGGCACAGTAACATGCCACGTACACCCCTTTTGGAGCGAC
>JAOEHQ010027183.1:0-13693 GCA_025447715.1 Asclepias incarnata
TCTATATTAAAACAAACTTCCACATATATTTATTAAATCAAAAAGGATCTCAAGATGTTGATATGCATCAAAGATGGAAGATCAAAAAAAAAAAAAAAAACTAAAATAAAGAGAATATATATTTTATTTACATTATATATTGATTTTATTAAATTATAAATCAGAAATATTAAATATGTATAAAACTATTTTTAAAAATTTAATACACTTATTTTAACCTACCGTATGTATATAAGATACTAAAATCTAATAAGTAATTTAAATAAATAATGATATAACAATGTTTACAATCCTTTAAATATATAATACTTTGACATGTAGTCGTTTAACATGTAATAAGACTCATCTAATCCATAAGAATTTCATAACAAAATATTAATTTTATATGTTTTTAAAATGTAATGTTTTGTGTTTGCCCGTGTATATATACGGAACTAAAATCTAGTATATACTAAAAGACAACTAACCTAATCTCAATTGACCAATCAAAACTCTCAATTTCTTTAAATTAAGTTATTAAACATGTGACTAATTAAATTATGTTATTTAAAAAAAAAGATTATTTTAATTATTAATTTGATTAATAATTATACTTTTTGTTTTCCATCACTAATCTACACTTTTTAATTTTTCATAAAAAAAAAAAAAAATCTTACTAAATACTTAATTTAAATATAATCAACACTTTTTAACTTTTCATGATTATTAATAATTAAGTTATTAAAAAAATATACCTTCATAAAAAAAATTATAAAGGTTTAATTTGTTACATAGATAACTAAATTCTCATACATGGAATTTATATTATTTAAATAGTTTTACGAGTTTGTTTTTTCTTATATTTTTAAATTATAATTTATAACCTCAATTGACCAATCACAACTCTCAATTTCTCTAAATTAAGTTATTAAACATGTGACTAATTAAATTATGTTATTTAAAAAAAAGGTTATTTTATTTATTAATTTGTTTAATAATTATAGAAAAAATCTTATTAATTTACACTTTTTTATTTCCATCACTAATTTACATTTTTTTAGCATTCCATCACTAATTTATATTTTTTAGCTTTAGATAAAAAAAAATAAATCTTACTAAAAAAAAACATACCATCATAATTTAAATATAATCAATAATTTTTAACTTTTCATGATTATTAATAATTAGATTATTAAAAACATACCTTCATAAAAAAAAAATTCTAAAACTAATCTATGTTTCAATTGATGATAATAATGCAATCCAAATAATAATTTATATCCACATCCTAAAAAATACAAACTTCATTACTCAGTATATAAAAAATATATCAATAATTTTTGTTAACATCTATATTAAAACAAACACCCACATATATTTATTAATTAATATTTTATAATCCACAAACTGTATAAAGGTTTAATTTGTTACATAGAGAACTAAATTACCATATATGGCATTTATATTATTCGAACGGGCTTACCAGTTTGTTTTTTCTTATATTTTTAATTTTAATTTATAAGATTTTTTTATTTGTGTTTATTTAATAATTCATTTTATTTTAAAAATATTGTTAACTTCCCGTATATTTGATACGGGACCAAATCTAGTATCTATACTATATTACAAGCATTTGAGTGGTATCTTAAAATTCGAATTTTTAAGTATACGGATTTTACAATTTTACCTCTATATTTAATACTCCAATAAAATTTAACGCAAAATCAATTAGTCAAAATAAATTCAAATTAATAAAATTTTTTTTTTAACATATTACCATAAATTAAAAAGTCAAAATAACAATTAATTTTTTTAAAAAAATATCAAATAAAAAGTCAATTTTCTAGTATAACAAGACTATAAATTTCTCGTACACAAATATCACGGATGTTGGCCGCTATCACCTCTCCAACATTTTATCCATGTGTCTTTGCTAAACAACTTGATACATATTTGGTTGTCATGCAGTGCACGTGGATACTTTTAATAAAAACAATTCATAGCCTTCAAATATTCTCACTAATTTTTAGTTGAGTAAAATAAATGTATAATAAACACATAATCTTGATTTTAAGGGTGTTGACATTGTAACCCTCCAACCCTTCGACCCATACTTATTTCAACCAATCCCCTTATGTCATCTCAATTTTATTTTTTTCAACCATCCAACCCTCATTTGAAGGTATCATCAAACCCTCTAACCTTCACTACTTTTCATATTTTTTAATTTTTAAACTAAAAACATATTATTTTTAAAATTAAAACATACTAAAAATCTACTAAAACTAAATTAAAATTATTACATAATACTTAAAAACATTAAAAACCACCACTAATGCATACTATTTTTTAAATCCTAAATATTACACGGCCAATTATGTTTTTTTTGCGTATCTCGCGTTTCCTCGTGATGATGACTTCCAACCAAGCCGGGTCTTCGATTTGAACGTGCGATTCCACAACGAACTTCGTGTCACGATTGTACAACTTCTCGTCCACGAATTATTGTTGCAAATTCATCAACTTTAAATACTCTACGTCTTTGCGCCTTTGACTTTCCATTTGCTCCGCCATTAAACTTTCTTTGCGCCATCACGCAACGAATCTCGGCTTGAAGCTTCACCCTCCAACTTTTTTTTTTGCCTTTAGATGGACGGGATGGAGTAGGGTCTTTGTTGAGATTCGATAAGATCCTTTCGAACTCTTACTAGTTGCTTTGTGGTGGATTGTTACTAGAGTCAACCGACTTTCTTTTCTTGCATGATCCCTCAGATTCATCACCCGTTAATGGTTGATGGAGCCACTTGTGTTGATCTTTAACTATCTTCCAAGCTCTAACATGTGTGAACGGTTTCCGATTTTGCTTTTGGTTATCGAAGTGGGCTCTTTTTTTTGTTGGTAATCATGGGTGTCCTACTTGCTTTGCGAGCAGACTACTCCCAAGAGCTGACTCGCTTTGCGAAACCAGAGTCTTTGGAAACTTGTAGAACGTTTCACCCACTTTGTTTAAGACGGTCCTATATATCTATTACAATAAAACTAAATAAGATAAATTTATAATAAAAGCGTATAAGAACTTCTAAAAATAACAAAGAGATATATTTTACCACTTAGATGAAGTAACCGTTGAACATCATCATTGTTGTGTTCATTGCACCCCATTTCAAGTGTAGTTGACCTTTCGTACGTGTGGTTCCCGGCATAAGTTATTTGTAATGCTTTAGAACTCAAGTCCAAAATCACGCTCTTATTTGTCGGTCTCCAACTTCTTTGTCAACTGAAATTTTAATCCAAGTCTTAGCTAACGCCTCCTCCTCCTCGGACGTCTAAACCTTTTTCTCGGCTCTATTTTTAAATCGTTTTTGCATAACGTCTTCCTTGACTTCTACTTCTTGAACTTCATCTTCTTCATCACTTTATTATGGTGTAAATTACGTCTCGGGAACATGCTCAAACGAGTCGAACTCATCAACGTCATCATTGAAGATCGGTAACGGTTGTTCTTCTTGTTCACGCCTTTTTAATGCCAAAGTATCATAACGCGGATCAAAAGGGTCGAAATTTTGAGACATATTGTACATAGGCATGGGCTCGTTTGGCATTTGAGAGGTGAGATACTGAGTGTAGAAAGTTGGTTGAGATTGAGAAGACATTTGCGAGCGGTAAACTTGTGCGGGTGGTTGTAATTGAACTTGAGGGCAAAAGGTGCCTCGTCCGCTGCCCCTCGCAACTTTCGACGCTCATTTGCTAACAGATTTTCTTGGATCCATAGTATTTTTTTGAATTTTTTTTTGAAAGAGTATGTGAAATTTGGTCAAGTTTTTTTTGATGTTGATGTAAAATTAATTTGGTTAAAGCTGTATATATTTGAAAATTTTGGAAATAGCCGTTAGTACGGAAAGAGCCGTTGGTGACGGTCAAAAGTTGTGTGGGTTAGCGTGGGTTCAAAACCCGTGCATCACCCAACCCGTGAGGGTCGGCGACAGTGTCACCGCAGGGTTGGGGTGAAGCCGCGTTCAACCCGTGGATGATACCAACACCCTGACTAATTTCTTTTCACTATTAATTAACTAAATCTTTATAGTACGTGTAATGGTTAACCACTATTAATTAACTAAATCTCTCTAAAAATATATATTAAATGAATCAATTTGTACTACAAGATAAGTTATATATTTACACTAACTGTATATATAATCTCTATTATATTATATAACAAAAGTAAAGTGTTTTACTTTTTGAATTTTTTAAAAACAAAATATATAAAAAAAATATTTAGGTAATGAATGATGTATATTTGTTATTGATGTTTTTTTTTTGAATGACTACATTATTATATTAAAACTAAAATATGGTTGAGACTTGAGAAGAGTTCAACCAAATACAAAGGTAGTTACATCACCAGAAGTGAGTTTTTTATCCACTCAGTCCAAGACATACTATTATTTCTATTTCTAGATGAATACCAATGAAAAGAAATTGACAACGGTATCAAACAACAACTCGTCTCTTTGTTGTTGAACACTAAAAACTTCCTCGTTTCTAAATCTTTGTTATTGATCTATTTACTAGAATTTACTTTCAAAGGAGGGTGCTATAACCATATTTTCTCTACTACATAATTATATAATTAGGATTAAATTATGACCTTAAATGGTTTTGTTTTCAGTTTTCTATATCGTTAATGCAAATTCTCTAATAAATATTATATGTTTGCAATTCAGGTAGCAAAGTTTCTTTAACGACCACATTTTTAGTTTTTATTACCTTGCATTGCATGGGTCTTTTGCTAGTAGAATACAAATTGAATGGACAAAGTTTCTCATTGAATTCGAAAATTTCAATTTACATCAATTTAATCATGCATTACTTTCATACAAAATATAAAACTAATTTAATTTTTTTTGTTTTTGTTTTTTAAGCATATAGACAGATGGTTCATGTTTTTCGTTAGAAGTTTGTTACTTAAACGATCACTATATCTACTTTGATAATGATAGGTAAAAAGAGCCTACTGGTCTAGGAGGCTATGAGAGTAGAGGTAGAAGGTTGGTTCACTGTCCACAAAACGGACCAAAGTCGGTGATGAATCATGTGACATGTAAGGCTTAATTTGGTTGGTATTTTTTATACTTTTAATTAATGAAAGATCATAAATTTAATATTAGCAAGGAACAGATATAATGAAATCACGTGTATTTCAAGAACAATCTTACAATCGATATTTTATAAGTAAATATTAAGGAACCATGTTACATTTAAATTAAAAAGAAAATAATTTGAGTGGCTCAAAATAATTTAAAATATATGATTTTGACAAACTTTTTTTGGTTTGCAAAATAACCAACGAAATCACTAACGCTATTTCGAAATGGCAATGATATTTCGTTGTTTCGCGATGCTGCTTTGCATTGCTTTCTCTATATTCAAACCTATTTAAATTCAATATGTGCCATTGGATTCCTCTCTTCCTAGTGCAATATCAAAAGTTATTAAGGGGGTGTTTGGTGTTGCGTTTTCAAAATAGATTTTACGTTTTTAAAACTGCGTTTTGAAAAAGCATGTATGTACAAGCTTCTCCAAAAACTGCGTTTTCATAGCAAATAATCACTTTTCCATCCAAACACTTTTTTAGATTCTTTGTGTTTTACAAACGCAATAATCAAATAATCACTTCAAAACGTAATCCCAAACACCCTCTAAAAAGTATAGTGTTCTATTATCGGGAGCATCAGATAATTCTTTTATCCTTTCTTAACACTACAAGTTTCTACAATATACATGACAAACTCTTAAACGATAAATTTCAATACTGAAAAAATAAATTTTAGGCCTAATCTTAAAATATAATTTTGCTGAAGGTCAAAAATGAAAATGACCCACAAATGGTTATTGTTCATCTAAGAAAGGATTTGCTATCATAAATTCATAAATAGATATTTGTTCATTTTTTTATATGCATTTTATTTATTTATTAGAACAACATCTAACTAAAATTCACATAAATTTTATATATATTTACAAAACATTCATAACGACTTGAACCCGTAGCTTGTAGATCGATAAGTATCACACATACCTTAAAAATCAAAATTTAAGGATTTTGTCATGCTTAATTAGTTAATTTATATCATAAATTGATACTTAAGTTATATATTTTTCTCATATTTGTAACATGTATTTCAACTATTATTGTTAAAAATATATAAATTTTTAGACAGATCATTTTTCTTTGGAATAACTTCTTTCTTTATGAACAACATAATATTTTTAATAATGAATTTCTAAGATACTAGAAAGATATCTAAATCTATCTATACTATACTAGACGAAAGTCCGCACAATGCGACGGCGATAATGGTAGCAGTGGTGGTGGTAGTGAGGCGGTGTGGTAATGGCGGCGACAGGTGGCGATGAGGGGTGGTGGGAGCGGCGACATGTGGCGACGGCGGCGGTAGCGGTATGGTTATTAATGTAAAAATAATTGATGTAAAAGGGGTAGTGTAGTTATTTTAAGGGTTGAAGGATGTATGTTGTAAATAATAGTTATTTTAAGGGTTGAGAGATGTATATTGTAAATAATTTCATTAAGGGTATTATAGGTATATCAAGATATTTAAATTAGTTAATAAATGATAGGGGTAGTTTAGAAAGTTCAGTAGATTTTTTTGAGAAAAAGAGGCAGGGGGTTTCTCCTTTATTAAGGAGTATAGATATAAAAATTTTAATCCTCTTGTTGAAAGTTAGATTTTTGGGATATGCAAAATTACCATTCTATCCTTAATGAATTATTTTACACCACCAGTTTTTTATCTTCTAAAATATCTCAACTACCCCCTTTACATCAACTACCTACACTACTCGACGCCACCACCAGCACCAACAGTCATCGCCACCACCACCATCAGTCTCTGCCACTACCACATCACCGCCGCCGCCGCATTGCATAAGTAACCCTCTAGTATCTATATATAATTTAAGATGTTAAAAGGTGATGTATCAAAATTTACTAGAAGATTACTCGTGCAATGTGTCGGGGCGATGGTGGCGGCAGTGAGACGTGAGAGGAGAGTGGCGACTAGTGGTGATGGTGGTGGCGGGATGGAGGTATTGTAGGTATTTTTGAGGATGAGGGTATTGTATGTATTTTAAGTGATGTTATTGAAAGGGTAATATGAGTATTTTTAAAAATTAGGTGATACAATAGTAATAATTGGGAGAGGTAAAATAGGTACATTAAGTTTTTTTTTTTTATAATGTATTATAAAAATAATATATAATTAATTAATATATTAAAATATAGATATTAAATGATATAATAAATAAAAAAATGTTGAAAAAATTTAAAAATTAATACATCAAGCCATTTGATATGGCACCTAAAATTTAGTTGGGTTAAGAGTATTTAATATTAATATTATTTATTTATATTAAAAAGTCTATAGTTATTATTATGTAGATATCGGTTAAGATTAAAAAATTAGTTTCTATATTACAAACTTTATAACTAGCGTGATTGGGTTGTGTACTCGGGGCTTGTTCGGGTTTATATAAAAAACGTTTTTGGGTCTGGCGGGGGTTTTCTCTCATCTCCAGGTTTCTATAAGCGGCGTGAGTTTTTTTCCACATATTTTATAGAATTTGCAGTTAAAGCTCTGGATATAATCTATCTAGTTTGTAAATATTGTTGTATTTTTAGATTGTGTGTATTTTATTTTACCTTTAACGCCTTGTTAGCTAGTTGGTTGCTTTTAATATAATTCAATCGTTCAAAAAAAGAAAATAAAAATAGACTAGTTCTTTTAGAAGCTGAAAATGGTGTTTTATTACGTTATGTGATGTGATGTGATGTAATGTGTTTGAATAGATTTTTTTTTTTTTGGGGTAATGTGTTTGAATAGAATTTACAATTACGATTGAAATATTTTTCTTAGTGTTATTCATAACCTTAAGGGTTATGATTAGTAAAATTTTTCTTTAAATACATTTACACATGTAAAATGAAAAAAATAATTTATGAAATAAATCATGATATATAAAATTTAAAAGAAACACAGAATATGTTTAAATTTAAATAATTAAATGGTAGTTGATATATTGAAAATTCCATCTCGTGTATAACACGAAACTTATAACTAGTATAATTCCGTAAAAGAAATGCTAGATCTACAAACATATTACAAACAAATAGTTACAAACATATGTGGCATGTGACGTGGATCAATCAACAAAGAAAGAGAAAAAAGAAGGAGAAAAAATGACTTGATTTGATTGGTGGAAGATTTGTTTGTAATTAGTTTGTCAATCTAGCATTTCTCATTGCGTAATACAAAAATAAACAATTTAAAGTTTATCATGAAATAAGATCAATACATCAATCAAACCAGTTATAATTACAAACTTAAAAGAATTTTCTCATATCACAACGACGAGCACTAAGACCTAAATAGCTAATAAGCTAAATGCAGAACAGAAGTGTTTTGTAAGTTGACATTTCGTCACGTACTCACGTATGATTGGCAAGATCTTCCCTTTTGGAAAACGGCCCCATCGCCTTTTCACTTTTTTTATTTCATCTAGCACACAAATATTTTTTTTTTATTATAAGACGGGCTCGAATGCCCTTGCTATCCACTCGTTGTCTGCCCATTATTGTTCTGATAATGAGACAACACAACTAGGGCTGGTAATTTCTGACAAAGACCCGTTAATATGACACGAGACGACACGAAATTAACAAATCTTGAGCTTAACCGGTTTGTGGTAAATAGATCGACGCATTAAGACACGATTAGTTATTGTTGTGTTCGTGTTTGTTAACAGGTTTCGTAAAAATGACACGGTAAGAGACGTTAGCAGGTTTCGTGTCGTTAACAGGTCAACCCGTCAGAATTGTTCTAAGTGAATATTATGATTTGATTTTTATTAAAGTATGTTATGTATTAGTTAAGATTTCTATGAACTTTTGTTTCGCTAAGGATTATTATGTTAAAGGAATTATTATGGGTTTTTATGGACTTTTGTTTCCAATTTCAATTTTGGACTTGAAATGCCTATTAATAGGTTTATTGGTTCTCAAATTTGCACAACTTAAATAATTAACTAACTTAGAACAAAGTAAATAAATAAAGCAAGATCTAAATATATCCAAATCATATGTTGTACTCTATTATAACGAAGAGTATTACAATATACAGTTAGATAGAACTAACTTGATTACAATGGATGTAATTATCCGTAGACTAACAAGCAACAAAATCTAGACTTACTAAGACTCAAAATAGGTTTACAATTGAAAAACTTATGTAAATTGTAAAGGTAAGAAAAACACACAGTTGGATGAACAAGAACCTTTTTCTTCACAATGTGTTGCTTTTTATATGAGAAGGTAGGCAACACTCTCCGAGGTTTGGATGTTGATGTGAATGAGGGTGTCAACATTCTATTGGAGAAATAGTTTGAAATTTAATGCTTTTGATTTGTATTATTGTTTATTAGCCATTCTGGGTGAAAAGGAAATCTTGGTGCAGACTTACACACCTTTGTCATTTTTCATAAACGTATAAAGTAGTTCACATGACTGTTTGATGTCAGTCATGTGACCCTTTGGCACCAAGCTATTCCTTATCTCATTCCCGCCCATTCTTGACTTACAAAAGATGGGATAAGATCAACAAACTTATTGTTGTCTTTAGATCTCCGTGGCTCGCTGATGACTGACGTCAGCGCTCAAGTCATCCCAGCGAGTTACAGTCCTAACAAGGTTTTATCGTGTAACCTGTTAGTTCTCTTGTCGTGTTCATGTTCAACCCATATAGGTGTCGTGTCTGACCTGTTATGTCATGAAAGAACAATCTAATTAAGGGATTAAACTTTTCCTGAAAGATTTACGTCAAGAAATCAAAGTCCACATAGAGATCTACAAGATCACGATAAATTGCACATTTTCAAAGTTGGTAATCTTATTATAGATTTGTTTAAACAAGTTGGCAGAATATTGCAAGACACTCATACATGGTTTCGTTATCAAAAACTAAACTTTGAGTGACATATAATTCGAGTTTGAATAAGTAATTAAAGGTGGGCTAAGGATTACGTACCTAATAATCATGAGTGATCAGAATGTTAATCATATTTAAGATTAAAAGGCATTTAGTAGCATTCTTTCTAAAGATAATGACATATCTAATGAGGATAGTCTATCTCCTTATCTCAACTTTCCTTGTAAGTTTTTCATTGCTTTTTGAGAAAATTGGATTAAGGAACTATCTTCAAATTAGTAAATTATAGTGAAATCTAAGTTGACAAAGACATGGAGACCATGAACATGATATGCGCATAAATATCAAGTGATAGAATATTTGCATCAAACATCTAACCTTAAATTCCTTAGATATATATAAAGTATACATATATATTACGTACATGCCTTTCGGTTTAGGACAATAAAGTTGAGCAACATGAATTTTTATAATAGAGTCTTTCGGTTTATGATACTAACGCGAAACATGAGTATTCATAATCTTTTGCAACTTAATTCCAGTTCAACTTAATTTGTAGTTTAGAAAGAATCTAAAAGAAGCGAATTTGTCTTAGGGTGGTTGTGTTATCGAATAGTATCTATCTTCAAAAAGAAAAAAGCATATATATATATATGGGCTAAGGCGGACGTATTGAATCATGTATATTAATTGATTACAAACGACATTAATTAATATAGGTTTTTGTTGGGACACAAATTCTTTCTGAAGTTACATTTCTATTTCGTAGAGAATTTGTTGAATTAATTAATAAACAAAAATGCAGAATTCTATTCCAACACTTTCTTACTTACTTTGCTATTAAACTAAAACAAAGCAAAAAGAATGAAAGATGCACTTTTGAGCGTTCACTTAATTTCCTATTTCTTGGCATTTTCCATTTTTCATCTCTGCACCCGAAAGCCAGTACGTGTGCTCGTTATTCTTGACGAATATTAACTTAATATCAAGCGTTATTTAACGTGCAGTGCTCCTTAATCAAGTGGTTAAAAAGTCATGTCTCAATTACATACGCGCCAATGTATAAGCTAGATTGACGTTATTTGAGTAGGACCGATTAAGTGAATGCAATCCATATCAATTTTGTGGATCTTTGTTGCACCAAGGATGTTAAGTAGGATCAATCGATCAAGATCATTTGAGGTTAATTTTCAACATAACCTATCATGTTGAGTGTATTGTCAGAATAAAAGTTTATGGGTCATTCATTATCAGTCTCACTAATTATTACTAGTAAATAATTTTCTTCTTCTCACTAAAAACTCAATATGTTGAAAAGCAACTTAAGAAATCTTGATCCTTTGAAGTAAGCTCCAATTCATCAATAGATGAAATGGTACCCGTTATCAATGCAGCTTGGACCCACATGTGAAGTTGAGAGACGCGGGTTCAATTCGTAAGGATGCCCAAATTATGTGGGTATTAAGTGAAATTATTTCACCGGCATCAAAAACCTTACGGGGAGGTCATGATGGGGATCCAATGTAGTTCCGATAAGCTGCATTACTTAGTGAATTTATACGATAATAAGCATTTAAATGATCATTTCATGCCAAAGAATGGTTCATTCCAATCTTTGTAGACACATAAGTTGAGGAAACGGAGCAATTAAAGACAAAGATGTATGGGTACTTGTGTTTTTTTTTTTTTTTTTTTTACTTTCCACTTCTTAGATCCCACAATTAAACAAAGATACATTTACAAGAGGAGAATATTGATGCCAAAAAATATGTCCACGATCAGAGCCACTCATAATCCTAACATCCTTATCGAGGTGTTGTTTTGACCAAGGTGATAACTCCCACATGTACAACAACTTCTCTAATCGAATCAAAATTAGATCCTGCACAATCTCTCACATGAAGGTTATTGGGTGAAAACTTAGAATGTAGACAATCTGTGTTGGCAACACTTTAACTAATTCTATGCTAGCTAATCTATGCTAATATGCAATCTTGAAGAATATTTTTTTTTAATTGAACGACAAATTTGAGTTCAGCGGCATTGCCTCTTTATATACCCAATATCAATTTCAAAAGAAACTCATTCTGGGAAACCCATGTCTCCCGTCCCGGGAGCATTATGCTCAGACCAGGACTTGAACTCAAGACCTAAAAGTCTCAAATTTCTTCGAGTACCAATCCATATGCTAATCTGCAAAACTTTAACTTCAATGCAACAACCAACTCGACTAAGTTATCAACAAATAGTTCAAAAGAGGATCTTAATTTGCCCATGATCAATAAAATTTCATCTCTTTTTCTTTGTTAGGGGGTTGGCAATGGGATGTAGTGCCGCAATTCATACCACACTTTTCAACCAATCTCTTTGTGCCACCTCATTCCTTTACTTTTTCATACCACACTCCCTTATTTCATTGGCAATGACATACCACACTGCAATCCATACCCCATTCCTTTTTTCATACACACATTACTATGATTTGTGGCCCCACACTAACATCTCTCTCTATATATCTCGTGCGGCAATCTATACCACAAAATCCATACCACGCCCCATACCACGTCAATGGCGGCGGTGTTACCGCGTGGTATGGGGCATACCGTGTATTGATACCGTCTCATTGCCAACACCCTTACCAGAAAGATACCCGATTAATGTGACGATGGCGATGGTGTGATGGTGGCGGCTACTGTTGGTGGTGGTGGCGGCTGCGGTGAGTGATGTAGATAATTGATGTAGGTAGTGGAAATATTATAGGAGATAAGAGATATGTGGTATAAAAGTGGTAGAAGGCGTAATATGAATATTTTTCATATTCAAATTATCTAACTTTCAACAAGAGTTTATAATTTTTATATAGTGGTATAGATAACAGGTTATTATTAAAGTGACTATGATTAAAAGACACATTAATGTTTAGATACAAAAAAAGCAATGAAAATTATACAAAAGGAAATCTTTAACATAATTTAAATCTTAAAAAGGAAATAAATGTAATACATCTAACTTTGCATCAATTTTCAAATGAATTCAAGTTTTCTTTGCTACTTTATTTTACGACAAAGGATTTTTACAAATTGTGTCAGAAACCTATAAGCGAAGTAGAGGCATAACTATTTATATTTTATATCTTCATACCCCACCTCAAATGAAATGACATAATTAGATATCGTTATTTGTTTTTGTTGTGTTAGAATCTTTTTTATTGTAAAAATGAAAAATACTAAACTCTGCTAGATAAGTTATGATTCAAACTAGGGGTGTAAATGAACCAAGCTACTCGTAAATTATTCGAGTCCGACTCGTTAAAAGATCGAATCGATCCGAGCCTAAATGAGCTCGAGACGAGTTCAAGTATAATTAGGAGATTGTTTAGTAATCAAACTCGAGTTTTGAACACAAGACTCGATTAAACTTGCAAGCATAAACATATATCTTGTTTAACACATATAAAATAATCCATTATAAGTTATTTAATATATATATATATATATATATATATATAGAGGGGGGTTTGTTTGAAAGTCTTTCGTGTTGTAAAGTCTCTCATGTTGTAAAGTCTTTCGTGTTGTATTGTAGCATAAAATGAAAATACTTTTAGTAGAAATATATTAACCTTAGTTAATATACAACTTGACTTGATAGAAGTTATTGAGTTAACGATTGATTTTAGTGACTCATTATTCAAAAAATACCATTATTTTTATAAA
>JAOEHQ010027194.1:0-23616 GCA_025447715.1 Asclepias incarnata
AATTTTATCATGATCCAAAGGTCAAGATCTTATCTTATTTGTTTTACTTTAATACTTATTTTACAATAACCAACCCCATATATATATCTATATCTATACTATTTTATAAAGCAAATGCCTTATCCCCCTTTTCAACTTTCAGCCTTTAAAATACCCAAAATGCCCCCCTTTTTTTTCAAAAGCTTTAATTTTATAATTAACCCATATACCTAAAATATCATTAATGAAATAATTTACAACATCTATCCCTCAACTTTTAAAATAACTACACTATCCATTTTACATCACTTACCTTTACATCAATAACTACACCGCCGTCGCCACCACACCACCACCGCTACCATCATCGCCGCCGCATCGCACGTGCTTTCGTCTAGTTTCTTAAAATGTATTTATGAAAATCCAAAACATATCTTACAAAAATCAATAAACTTTTCAATAATTTAAAATACATATAAAATAACTTTTTATTGATATTATTTTTTCTTAAAAAGAAATTCTTAAACAACATGCGAAAACCACTATAAAAAATCGTCAGATGCCACCAATAAAATATATTTACTACCACCGTATTACGTGAGTATCACATAATAAAGCATTTAAGTTGAAGTCTTAAATTTTAAATTTTTAAATACCATGGATATTTCTATAAACCCTCACTAACATATAAAAAATAAATTTTAAATATATTTATGCGTTAAATAATTCGAAGTCAGCGAGAAAATGAAGAGTTCGAAATAATCGTGTTCAGATTACACCGATCATGGGATGTTTGATCCATGGCCTACTTTTACACAATCCTATCACAATGTTGCTAAACAAAAACATTTTGGATAAGCACACACATGTCATCTCCATTAAAGTTAACGTCAAACATAAACGAAACTTGCAACATCTTTATATCCCGTAACAAGTATTACAAAATCATGTTTGAATCTGTTTCAAAGAATGAATTCATCTTTTTTTAATCTCTTCGATATGACTTCTTCGATCTGGGTAAGTAAAGAATGTGAGTCAATCAATGAACCTCAAACTTATTCATTTGCGACTTGTGTTGGTTTTTCGTTTTGAGTGATAAGGTTTGGGACACCGTTGTTGGCTGAGCCATAAACATGACCCATTTTGGCTCGTTTGGTCTCGAGATATCTTTTGTTGTCCTTTGTGATGAGAGTCAGAAGGGGAACCCTGCCTGCCACCTCCAAACCATAGCCTTTGAGCCCACTGTACTTAGCAGGGTTGTTTGTCATTAGCTTCATTTTTCGAACTCCCAAGTCTCTCAAAATCTGCACATTATTTATTTTTAGATTAATATCAGAATGCAAATTAAAAATAAAGTAAATAAGAATCATAAGCTCCAGATTTCTGACTCTTTTTTGTACAGAAATTACAGCAATTTGTATCTTGGATTCTAAAGTTAATTGCAACATCTTCATTTCCAGAGAACTTTCAAGCTGAATTTACATTTTGATTCATCGTCATTGTTATGAACCATTTTTGGCATTATCATTTTGCCAGATGTCTTTCATTTGTGCATGCGTTTTAAAGTTTCTCACTTTGGAATAGATGAATAAGTTACCTGTGCACCAATACCATACTCTCTGGAATCCACAGGCAACCCAAGCTCTTCATTGGCTTCAACGGTATCACGACCATCATCTTGCAGGTTATAAGCACGAAGCTTGTGACCCAACCCAATACCCCTTCCCTCATGACCTCTTAGATAAACCAACACTCCCCTGCCAGCCTCTTCAATTTGTTGCATTGCAAGTGCCAATTGATTCCCACAATCACATCTAGCAGACCCAAATATGTCTCCTGTTAAGCATTCCGAATGTACCCTAACAAGAATATCCTCCCCGTCACCAATCTCGCCCTGATTTAAGGAACAAAAACTTTTATCACCTTACTATGATATAATATAATCCAACTTTTTGAACGAAAATTGAAAATGGTGTCGATTAGTTCAATGAAAAGAGTTTGAATGTTACTCAAATGTGACCTTTAAACTATGACAAAAAGAGAGAACCCAGTAGCCTAATAAATAACTCTGTAATGATTGCAATGGAGAAATAAATTCTGCCAGAAAAATAAATATATAACAAAATTTTCATAAGATATCACAAAAATGAAAGTTGAGCTTTTTTGGGATTGATGGGATATAAAATGTAACATTAGCTTTGCAACACAAGCATGACATTTTGAATCTATATGGACACACAAAAAAGAGATGTCGATCTGAAATTTAGCAACTTAAAGTCGTGTTTTCAAGATCAAAGGTAGATTCTATTTTGTACACTTTTATATCTAGACCAAGGGATAATTGCAAGTGGGATATATATATTATTCAGTAAATCTCTATTTTAGAGAACAAACTGTCAACCCGGTTAAGGGTTATACTTGCAAGTGGGTCCCTTCTTGTATTTTTATTGTCTTATGACAAAGACCCTTCAACGTTGATTTTGGAAGTTTGAACCCTAGAATAAAATACTAAAAGAAGGTTCCTCTGACATGCATTATGACCTCACCTTAACTAGAAAACTTAATATCAATTTCGTTTAGGAAAATAGTAAAACATTTCTCTAAACTCAAAGTATATCTCCATTAGCGGATAGAGCAATTTCTATAAGTTCCCTCACCTTGACCATTGCAATATGTTCGATTCCGTCTAAGATTGATCTGTAACAATAGGCAACAAATGGCCCCCATGTAGTAGGTATACGTGCAGCAGAAGCTCGGTCAACTAGTTTATCTGTCTTCCTTCTATACCTGCCAATTTAAAACCATATCATAAGAAGTCCTTTAATTTATAAATTTCATACACAAACAAAATATAAATATTGTCACCAACCTGATTAAATCAGCAATAGATATAATCTTTAAATTCTCCCGTTTGACAAATTCTCGAAGCTTCGGCAATCTAGCCATGGAACCATCATCATCCACAATCTCACATAAAACAGCTACAGGGTCAAACCCAGCTAACATGGCCAGATCAACAGAAGCTTCAGTATGACCAGCTCTTTTTAGTACACCACCCTCCCTGTATTTCAAAGGAAATATGTGGCCCGGGCGGTTGAAATCTCCAGGTTGTGAATCTTTTGAAGCTAGAGCTTTTATAGTTACCGCCCTATCGCGTGCTGACACCCCAGTAGTAGTACCATGTTTTGCATCCTATAAATCAGCATATAAGTTTATATTAAAGTTGTGTACAGAAGGTTTCTCGTAGAAGTGACAAAATGGATATATCCAGGTGGGTTGATAATGGGTCAAAAAAGGGAAATTTCTGGTATGGTTAAGAGTATCGTGTTGAGCAGAAACAGTTTTTGTTTGAATACTTCTATGTTTTTCTAAGTAATTTGAGTGTTAAATATGATTACAAAAACTAATTATTGGAAAAATAGTCTAATTGTTATATAAAGCAAAATAGGATGTTGTATGCACTGCAAAATCACTCTGGGTGCCTTTTGACCCATTTCCTTACTCTCTACTTTTTTATTTGACCCATTACACACAAAACATACCCAAATCAAGGGCCCGTAAGTAAATGGATTGAAATTGACACATTTAGTTTCTTTTACAATGACAAGTCAAGTATATTTTTTTCTAGCAAAAATGTTATATACGGCAAGATTTATACATACCACTGAAACTGTGAAGGCTGTAGAGAGCTTCTCCTCATTATCTTTATGGTTTACCATTAAAGGAAGCTCCAACCTATCCAAGTCTTCACCTTTCATGCTTACACATACAATTCCGGTTCCATGCTTAACAATAAAAGCCATAGCCTCTGGTGTAACACAAGATGCTGCCATTATTAGATCTCCTTCATTTTCTCTATCTTCATCATCAACCACCACTACCATCTGCAAGATAAGCAAAAATAATACATAAATAAAACAACACCATAGTTTATATAAGATTCTCATGAACGATTTCAAATGGACTAAATATCCTGTTGCTCTTGTGAAATCATGGTACCAATAGAAAAAGTATATCCCGAATAAAATGTGACAACTTTCTTCGGTTACGAAATGTTAGTGTGTTTACTTGCAACTTCACATAATCCTATATTCCTTCTTTATTTCATTTTAGTTAGAGGTGGCAAGATAGACCAGCAAACACTTATTTGTGCAATTTTTATTTTTATAAATAACTAATGCATTAATAATAATTACAAAAACTATGTTATTATAATAATAATCTTAAGAGTTTGAAAATATTTCGGAAGTATATGCATTAGAAAGAGACTTCGGAAAACTTTTAACCCATTTGCCATATAGCTAAAATTGTGTTCAAGCCGTCTAAGACAAAACACATCCCAAATAGACCCTTTCACAAGTAGATACTTCTGCTTAAGGTTCTACTTCTCTGAAATATACTTTTCAACTACACGAGAATGTGCCCTTCTTTTATACTTCATTCCTTAATAGGAAGAGGGAAACGAAAGAATAAATACCTTTCCCTGGCGTATATCTTCGATTGCCTCTGGAATTGATGAGAATCCTGGAGTGGGCTGATCCAAATCATATTCACCAGCAAGGGTAGAAAACCCGTTCATGCTAGGAGTGGTTTCGGCTGCTAGTGTACCCAATGATATTGAATCAGGTTGTATCACAATTCCAGAAGACACACTAACGCCATTTTTCTCTACACCATTAATCCTTTTCTGATTAACGGGAAAACCACCATCTATAGGAAATAATGAAGCTCTGACACCTTTACTTTTGGAGCATACTCTGGTACCAAGCTGGAGAAATGAATCTGATGTATGGCCATTGGATGGAAAAAGATTTACGAAGTGAAGACCGCTATACGAGCTGGAATTTGTGAACATCCTGAATTATAGTGATCATGGAAATTCCATTAGTATCTTCCCAAATGAAAAAGATTCGACATGATAGCAAAATACCTAGTTATTGTACAATCCCAGTATCCCACCGTCCCAGAATAAACACAATGTTTCAATGAATATATAGATAATTAAACGTGTGTGACTCTTGCCAAAACATTATAACTACCCTCAAATGAAGCAATCCGTTGGACATAAATCAGTAATATCAATGTTTAAATGACTGTTCAACTGAATAACCATGTTAAAATTTTCAAATGCATATTAACCGGAGATTTTGTAGTGCATTGCAAAATTTAGTAAAATACTTCATGTTGATTATGCGGCGTGTTTGGGATAGCTTATTAAGGTGGCTTATTAGCTTATTGAGTTTTGTAAAAGCTAAAAAGCAATAAGCTAACCCAAATATGCTTATGCTTATTAGCTTTTTAAGAGCTTAAGAAGCTGACTTTGAGAAGCATGCTTATTAGCTTTTCAACATTGGATTTGTTAAAAAGCAATAAGCTAACGCAAACACTACATCTTTCGCTGTGTTTTGACAAAGCTAACGTTAATAAACAAATTTGTTAAAAAGCAATAAGCTGCCACTAAAAAGCTAACCCAAGCAGGCCTGTAATTAAAGTCGAAACCTTTTGTCCTACAGGGCATCCCAAATGTTTAATGATGACACTTGAATGACCCCCAACCATGTCTTGACTGAGATGGTCCACATTTGATGGGATCAACGAAGTTTTTTGCTATTGGTGAAATACCAAAAGTACCCTTAAAAAATAAGGGGATTGGTTAATATTAGCATATGCAGCACAAAATCAAAAGTAAAGGTCTAAATCAGTATCTTCTTACTATTAACAAAGGTATAAGAATAACTATGACTAGAACTTTCCCGCAACCAAATCTCAGGGGCGTTTGATTTAAAGATTTCAATGGATTTTGATGGAAAGGAATTTGGGATTTCTTATGTTAATCTAACAAGACAATGAAGGAAATTAAAATTCCATTTCACCAAATTCCTTTAGATTCAGTGAACCAAACAGCCCCTCAGATTCCGGCTTCAATTTTTTCTTTTTGAAATAAAAATATTACCAACTAAATTATCATTGTCAACTTGAACCCGCAACTTATTGATTATCAGGCCCACTCGAATACTGCTAGGCCAAAGACCCTTTATGGTCATTTCTGTATTGACTTATAACCCTTAAATTTATAGTCTTTTTGCTATAAAAAATGATCAATCATAAAACAAAATAAATCAAGAAAACCAAATAATAATAATAAAAGACCCAATTCATTATTGGTAGAAAAATACAAATTAAATGGAATAAAAGTGAAGAAAATGATAAACAAAGAAAAGGGAATTGAAGAAAATGCTTACTTTGAGCGAAGTAGAGATGTGGATGGTGAAGAAGAAGAAGACATATTAATGGAAGCCATTAATTAATTGATTGATTGATAAATTAATTAATTTGTTGATAATTGAAATCTTGAAATGGGTGTTTTTGGAATTGAAGAAAAAGAATGGGGATTTTGATTTTGATTTTGATTTTGATTTTGATTTGGATTTGGATTTAAATAGAAAAGAGAGTATAATATAATATAATAAGAGAACGGTAGGTAGGTAGATGTTTGATGAAGCAACAACTTGGAAGGGAGGAAGGTATGTATGGGTGTCTTTCTTTGTGGGTGAATAATCCTACGTCATCCATTCATTCATGATCATCTCTCAATTTATTTATTTTTAAACCAATTCAATCACCCCAACACAAAACATCTTATCAAGCACAAAACTCGAACTCAAATACTTCCGTGTTTTAACCAGCTGGGCTGGCTATCATTGGCATAATTATCTCTCAATTAAAATAAGAGAAATTATCGGTACAGCAAGTGTTTAAAAGAAAAAAAAAATTCATTTGTTCTTTAAAGTTTATTAAATATACACCTTGAGCCATTATGTTGTGAGAACAGCAGCACCCAACTTGGCTGCTGCTGACAGTACGCATGCTATGTCCATTAAAATAACGCTATGCCCATTAAAATAACGTGGAAATAAGGTTCGCACTTTGTATTCAGTATAAATTTGTAACCAACATGCATTTTGTTAATAGTATCATTTTTACCCGCACAAATAACAGTGACGGCAACAAATATTTTTTTAACAATCTTACTATATCTATAAGTGAGTCATATGTGACACTCATCCAACCTATACACCTAGGCATCCTATGTGTCTTTTTTTAATAACTTGTTGCATGTCACGTCAGCTTTTTGATTACGTGTCATTTTTATTTTTTTTCATTCATTCTTTATTTATACACAGGTGTAGGTGTATAAGTTGATATCTATTTATATATTCATGATAATAATAATATTTTATAAGAGAGTATAGATATATATTCATGATAATAATAATAATGTATTTGATATCTATTTATATATTACATATATATAAACTATATTGCTATGAAATAATATAAAAAATAACTTGTTAATTAAAAATTTTGTAACACTAATTTATTTTATAAATATTTATATGTAAAAGATTTTGCCAAAAAATATCTAAATGTTATAACCATAAAAAGATAATTTGATCAAAATAAGAATGGTTAGTTTTGCATTTAAGAAGAAAAACAATTTAATCTAAGTATATATTGCATCTTCTTTTTACCTCCCAATAATTTGTTATAATAAACTATAAAAAGGAAAATGTTTTGAACAATTTAAATATTGCCACTTTATGGGTTTAAAACCCATTTTTAAAAGATGAAATATGTATACCATCAAACTTCCCTATGTAATCTTGCT
Source organism: Asclepias incarnata (assembly GCA_025447715.1). Taxonomy (NCBI): domain Eukaryota; kingdom Viridiplantae; phylum Streptophyta; class Magnoliopsida; order Gentianales; family Apocynaceae; genus Asclepias; species Asclepias incarnata. The sequence continues at coordinate 7,649 of JAOEHQ010027194.1, forward strand.
TTTATAAACTTGTACTTTAAATACCATATTGGATATGACAAAGTTTGATGATGTACATATCACCTTAGATTTTTAAACCTTACCGCTTCAACTAAATCTTATTTTCAATCGTAAACCCAAACCCAATGTCAATCATCCCCGTACAAAAAGGCTCCTTAAACCATTTCCAGTGTAACATACTGAAAACACAGTTTTTGATGTCATGCTAACAACACACTGACTGAACAAACTGAATCACTTTTACCTTCAACCCAACACACTAAAAATTTGGTTTGTTGATTTGTGTTGTTTAAAAAAAAAAAAAAAAACAAACCCCAAACACGTCTCTCACACGAGCCGCATCCCTCAACGATTTGGACAAAAACGTTGGCCTACACGCCGACAACCCAACGCCAAAACTTCGGGGTTCGGTGTGCCGGGGGCAAAAACGCTAGCCAACACAGTTTCGTTGGAAATGGTCTTAGGATAACTCCAACGGCAAAATGCCTATCCAAAATGTTGAATGATATTGAGTCTTCAAAATGCTAGGGTTGGACTTGCAATATGTTTCTCAATAAGCTCATTCAAAATGTTGGTGGAGATATTGAAAGCATTTTGTACTAGTGGGATATGTGATTCCTTCTTTTTCCTTACATTTGACTTTTCAAACTAAAAAAAATGTTTTTAAAATTTTGAAAAGGTTTTAAAACTTTGAAAAAATTTATAAAGTTTTTGAAAAACATACGCTCCACCACAGTAATATTTTCATTTTTCTTTTCCTTTTTCCACCTCAAAACTATATAAAAACATTACCATTTCAACCATTTTAACTACAACAACCATTAAACTTTATATCTATACAATCATTTCACAAATTCATTCAATCGTACAAAATTTCATTCATCCCAATACCATGTCTTTCGATGATAGTTCCGGTGACGAACACCAAATGTACGATGCGGCGTATGGATATTCTTTTTAACGTTTTAGGAATGTTTTAACGTTTTACTTTATCTTTTTAATGTACTAGTATTTTTTAAAAATATATTAGTGTTTTTATATTTGATGTACGTTTTTTAAATTTAATAGTTATTTAACTAATATAATGTGTTTTTTTAATTTAATATGAATGATGATGTAGCATGAGGAAAGTGAGCTTCAGTATGTTGGTTTGAAGGCAAAATGAGTTTAATATATTGGTTCAGTATGCTGAAATAGTTTATTGACGTATTATTAAAATAGCCAATATGCTTGAGCATATTGATGTTGCCGTTGGAGATGACCTCATTAGTAAAAATTATCAAAACCGGTTTTATCGGTAATTCGACTTCGACGGAACGTTGAGATGAGCAAAAAGGTAGCTAGGCCTACCAAGCAAAAAAGCTCCGTGTGGAACAAGTGGCTGCTGAATTCTATGGATGTGGATAATCGATCAATTACGTATTAAATATTAATCATTTAAAAATGGAATAAATGAATAATACCAACATAGCTTTGACTTCTATTATGGCATGCTCTGACTTTGACCTTTCCTTTTATTCAAAAGTTGGTCAGATTCTTTTTTTCTTTTTCTTTTTTTTTTTCCTTTTTCTTTCTCATTTTTTTAAACGTATTGGATAGGTAAGAGTAATCAATATAATCTTTTGGGTTTTCGAGTGTGATAAATTTTTAAACTGGGATATCAGACAAATAAAATCATTAATACATTTTCCTATTTTTTTGGGAAGAAAATATAAAAATATGTATTAGTTAGCCCTTATAATCAACTACACTTGAAAAGAACAAAATAATGATACATTTGACAACTAGATATTTGATAACTTGAATCACTTCAAAAGAAATTCTAATTCTAAAATGTGAAGACCATAACACTGTATAAGGAAAGAAAAGAAAAAAATACAATGAATTAGAAAATAAGTTGCCTGCCAATCTTTTTATAGAAGGATTGACATTGGAGTCTTGCAATGAAGGTTTTGGTTTGAGGAAACTCAGGTTCTAGTCTTAGCAAGCATCAGATTTTACCATTAATTCGTCATCATGTCTACAGACGGGTGGGTTGATGGGGTTTCCCCGGATCATGGGACTAACGGGCCTTTAGCCATTGGGTTACCCCGGACGGAGTTCGGGCTATAAAGTGTTTAGTTGGCCGTTCGAAAAAAAAACTAGATAATTTGCCTTTTTTAGTTTGTTTTTCAAGATGGAAAGGAAATGCAATGATAAGATTTGAAAGGATAATTTAGTTGATTTTGTTTAAAAAAATTTAAACCCATAATTGAAGTGATTTGAAAGGAAGCAAACTTCACTTTCAATCTTTTTCTTTCTTTTATAAAACAAACTTGAGAACACAGTGTAAACGTAACCCAACTAACACGTTTGTGTGTGCAACATTAAACTATCTTTAATAACTCATTGCTTCCAATACCATTTGATTTTTGATCAATGCAATCCCATGTATTTTTAGAGCTTGAAAGATGTTATGAGTATATCATTGAAGTGATACATCAAGAACAAGTACAAAATTATTGTATTAAGTAATGCAAAAATAAGTGATTTTATATTTATAAAATGTTACTTGTTAATGTATCACTTTTTATTTATTATTATTATTATATATACAATTTATCAAAATATAATACGAGTAATTAATACAATTTTTTTTTTTTGAAAGACGCATTTTGAATTCCACTGCAGCTCACCATAAAATGGTGAATGCCACTCAGGGTAGACTACATTGTTTTAACCGGTCCGTGCTACCGTAAAGTGGCATCTCCAAGAAAAACCCCTCGGACATGTCACCCTCAATGGTCAAACCCATGACCTATGAGAAAAACCCCAAGTACATTCGCCAGCCATGCTGACTTCATTTGCTAATACAGAATTACTCACCTTCAAAAAACACTATTTAAGGTTTAAAATTAAAGCAAAAATATATGAGAGCGTTAGTTAATTGTACTTGATACAAGTTACTTCACACTTAAAGTTGTGAGTTATGCTTGAAAAAAAAAACACCTCATATAAAATTGTCTTGCAAGTTAAAATATAGAATGGTTTTCATAACATATTCATACTCATTCATATTCATAGAACTATCATTTAAAAGTCTAGATTTAGAGGAACTTTATATAGTATTACCCAGATTTTGGCCCATGTTAAAGCCCAAATCTAAAGCCATATTTTATTGAAAGGCTACTTGTATTAAAATTCCAACCCAAAGTCCCAAACTGTGGTGGAAAGTACAAAAAGCTCTCCAATCAGGAGGAGCCACATAGTCCAACAAAATTACATTAGAAAATCTTTGTTTAGTCCCTGTTTTCATTAAATTCCACGTAGTCTAGTTCTAGTCCCCCCCTGTTTTCATATTCAACAAAATTACATTAGCATACATAGCCACACACTGCCCGGCCACACCACCCTCCTCCTGGCCCCTTACCCATTCATTCTCCACGGCCACCAGCATCTTTCATTCAATTCTCTACTCCACTGCTGGTCTTGCTATTATTGATCCACACACACACACACATATACACGTATATACATATATATTATGCAATTTTCTCCAAATAGCTAGTAATGCTGAGCTCTGCAGTCTTCTCCACTGCATTCTCCCCATACTCAAGAACCTATTCACATCTCCCATTTCGTCCACCCCGGATCACCTCGAGTCCCTCCCGTCTGTCCGTTTCTATTCGTCTCATAAAACCGAGCAGACCCTTTTTAGCTTGTTCGTCAAATGAAGACAATTCGGTCACAAAACCGCCGCCTAAACTTGAACTACAAGGCACAAAGATTGTACCTCTAGTACTCTCACTATCAGTCGGTTTAATCCTACGTTTTGTTATATCAAAACCCGATGAAGTTACTGATCAAGCATGGCAGCTCCTTTCGATATTCGTATCCACAATTGCTGGCCTTGTTCTGTCTCCCTTGCCTGTAGGTGCTTGGGCTTTTCTTGGCCTTACTGCAACAATTCTAACTAAAACTTTGACTTTTGCTGAAGCGTTTAGCGCGTTCGAGAATGAAGTGATTTGGTTGATCGTGATTTCTTTCTTTTTCGCTCGTGGGTTTGTCAAGACTGGATTAGGTGATAGAGTTGCGACGTATTTTGTCAAATGGTTAGGGAAGAGTACATTGGGATTGTCTTATGGTTTGACATTGAGTGAGACTTTGATTGCGCCGGCAATGCCTAGTACCACTGCAAGGGCTGGTGGTATTTTCTTGCCGATTATTAAGTCGTTGTCTGTTTCAGCTGGGAGTTTGCCTAATGATTCCTCTGCCAAGAAGCTTGGGGCTTATCTTGTTCAGTCACAGTTTCAGGTACTGAAATCTTGAATACATTTAATCAAATTTGCATTTTATTGGATTCTCAGCTAGAGCTAATTTGGAATTTTTATGTTGATTATGTGATTTGAATCGATATATACTTTTATATATTTACTAATGGCCCTAGAGTGCATCTACAATGGAGATTCAATGACTTGATTGTTTAGTTGGTCTTTAGTATTCAAGATTAAGTTGGGTGATTTAGTGTTAAGGGAATGAACTTCCCCTTAACAAGTCTCTTTTCAGCAAACCTGGTTCGGACTGCAATAAGGACAACACACCGTTAGGCACACCAGAGAAGGGGGGATCATCCCTTTGATGAGTCTCCGTAGTGAGAATAAGTAATCGGTAGCTGAGAGAGTAATGGCAATGAAGTATAGTGTAGTTAATGAGTGAATATCTTACGATGCTTGATTTGTATTTATAGGGTCATTAATGGTTAATAACCACTGAGCTAATGCATTAACCACTCATACTTGTATCTGATTTAGTACTTGGTAATCTGCACCAAAAACATCTTTGGCATACAACTGTGTTCGTGGTTCTACTTTCAGTGACTTACTTGGATTTGGTCTGGGAACCTGGTGAGGAACACTGGTTTCCCCTACATTCTGTTTGTTTATAATTTGAAAAATCACCATTATGTTTTGAAACCAGTTAATGTTGTTCGCTTCTGATTATTTGAAAGTTCCAAACCAGTTACAACAAAGCGAAACTGATTATCTAAGGACGATTAAGATTTAAATTCTAACTTGCTATCTATTAACCTAATTTGAGAGACTGTTACTCAATTGCGCTAGACGTGATTTTTTCATAAGAATGACATCTATGGTCATTTCGTCTATAAGTTAGTTACATTAATAAGAATTTTTCAAGCACCCAAACATAGTGCATATAAGATTATTACAATTCAAACAGCACAAACATCTCCAAACGTTGTCGATCTCCAACAACCCATTTTGGTAAACTGATCTTTTACTTACAAAATGTTTAATATCTCATAATCACTTGCTAAACTCATATCCAAACACCCCATTAACTTGTATTCAATCGCTTTTGTAAACTTATTGTGAAACCGAGCGTTGCAATCACTTTAGGTCAGAAGGAATGACATTTTTATCTGTTTTATTTGGTTGTTCATAACTTCATTTATTTACCTCATATTGTCTTCATGATCTATGGCAGTGTGCTGGTAACTCTAGTGCTCTTTTTCTGACTGCTGCAGCACAAAATCTCTTATGTGTGCAATTAGCCGAGGAGCTTGGGGTGGTGGTTGCAGACCCATGGGTCATATGGTTCAAGGCGGCCAGCTTACCTGCGTTTGCTTCACTATTACTAACTCCGTATATCTTGTACAAAGTTTACCCTCCTGAAATCAAAGATACACCTGGAGCCCCTGCTATGGCTGCAAAGAAACTTGACCTTATGGGTCCAGTTACGACTAATGAGTGGGTGATGATTGGCACCATGATTCTTGCAGTCTCTCTATGGGTATTTGGGTATGCAACATTTTTCATTTTATCACTTTTAACTTCTCAGTACATTGACATTAACTTTCAAATCATTTTACTGTAGTAACCATTAACCATTGTTCTCGTGAAAATGCAAAAACACACACTAAACTTTGCAACATTTATTTTTTTGGATATCAAATTATCAAGTACGATCACTCTTTTATGAAACCTAGTTTCCTTTCTTTTGGTATATACAAGAGCATGACTGTTTTTCTTCTCAAAACCATATAAATTGGTTACAAAAGTTAATCAAGCTTAGGGGGTGTTTGGATTTGTGTTTTGACATTGACTATATGCGTATTGTGACTTGTAAATAACTAGCTTTTAATGGTTAATTTGATTATCGGCTAATGTGATTTGTACTCAAATTATTCTGTTTCTAATTATTTGATTATTTAGGGATCAAATACTTGGTTTGATACTAGCCGTAAGCCCGTGACAAAAATGGTTAGCAGATGGTAAAATGAAATGACCTAATTTCATTTATGTCATTTTATGTATTAATTTTTAAAATAATCAGAATATGTCAGACACTCATTTATATGATTTATGTCAACCCTTAAACGTCAAAACACGTCCAAACAGCCGATTATCGGATTCATATTATGCAAAATTATATAACCTCCTTCAAAACGCACATCCAAACAGCTGTAATTTATATCAAAGTACTAATGTGATTCTTTCTCTATAAAGGGATATTATCGGGATATCGAGTGTTCTTGCTGCAATGATAGCATTATCAATACTTTTGTTGCTGGGAGTACTTGAATGGGAAGACTGCTTAAGTGAAAAATCAGCATGGGACACTTTAGCTTGGTTTGCAGTACTTGTGGGCATGGCTAGCCAGCTGACTAACCTCGGAATCATTATATGGATGTCAAATTATGTTGCATTTTTTCTGCAATCCTTCTCATTGAGTTGGCCTGTTGCTTTTGGTGTTCTTCAGGCAGCTTATTTCTTGATCCACTACATGTTTGCTAGTCAAACAGGTCATGTGGGAGCCTTGTATTCTGCGTTTCTTGCTATGCACTTGGTAGCCGGGGTGCCTGGGGTATTGGCAGCACTCGCCTTAGCTTATAATACAAACTTATTCGGTGCTTTAACACATTATAGTAGCGGCCAGGCTGCCGTTTTCTTTGGAGGTGTGTTTGTTGTTGAGTTGGCAAAATGGGCAGGTTAACCAGGTTGGGTAAAAGGTAGAAATGGGTCCATGTCAATATGGATACATTTTTGGCGCAGGTCGAAATGGGTCAGGTTTGGTTGACCCAAAACAGTTTTGGTACAAAATTATAGAAATGTTTATTAGTAATTAGTGTCGACTATGACAGAAAAACAGTATTTTTTAAATAAATAATAAATTGGGTCATGTAAAATGATATACGAGGTTTTATGTATTGCAAATACACTTTTGGCATCTTTTGACCCATTTCCGTTCAAGATAACATCTTCATTTTACCAGTTGGACCCATTAGAGAACAAACATATAATGAATCAACCCGTTCATAAGTAAATGTGTTGATGTTACCGTCTATATATCAACATTGCAGACTTGATTATTTCAAATGTATGTAATTATAACAGGATCAAGACTGATATGTTACTATTTTTTTTTGTTTTCTCTTTTCCTTTGACAGCTGGTTATTTAGACCTCCCAGATGTCTTCAGAATTGGGTTCATTATGGCCTGTGTTAATGCCTTGATCTGGACAATTGTTGGTAGTCTCTGGTGGAAATTTTTGGGGCTCTATTGATCCACAAGTTTTTATGTAAGTACATATATTTATTATTATGTATACAAGTATAACTCCCTTCTTTCACAATAGCCTTAATCAAGATTCCTTTCTTGTAAGACGTGGAATTGTTTATATGTAATAGAGTGAATCAGATAACATATTAGAAAACAAAGTACATTCGTCATTGTTGATTTAGCGAAGTTAATTAGGGACTGAACCGTGTATAAATATATATATATATATATATATATATATGTTAGTCTTATTTGATTATACATTCTTTTGATCAGGTGACTGTTGTTAGTACATTTCGAAACATTTTTCTTTAGTACTTAAACAGCATGTAACATTAAGCTGACTAGTCCACAAGGTCTATGAGTCACATGTTCCAGGACATATTTGTTTTTGTTGTAAAACGCCGTTCATGATTTTATTTTGAAGAATAGTGATGCCAAAGTCGTTCCATTAGTTCTATACATGGTTAAACACCTTGTGTTTATTGAGACTAAAGCCGTGCTAGTATCTCTCATCTTGTACACATATAATCGTAGAAAGAATTTGGTATTGTAATCAAGTAATTATTGATTGTGGTAGACTAGTTCTTGTGATAATCCTGGCTGCTACCATCCCAGCAGCCAAAGCAGCTCCAAATAGCGCATGCAATCGAACACAGAAATATTTCGCCATAAATATTTTCATATTATCCTGAAAGAAAAAAGATCCACTTACAATGTTGATGTTTACAGTAGCAGTACTTTTAAGTGATTTTGCGACTCACCTGGTGGTTATCTGAAACAAAGCTGACTACAAGCTTGCCCATGGGTAGTGTAAGTGCACACAGAAGCTAAATACACAAAAGTCGAGTCAATTTTTTCATACGTTTTACATGCATAAAAATATACACTTGTTCTGGAAAAGGGACTCTAAGCTTACCATGGAAGCGATTGGGAGAGCTCTGCAAATGCCAAGAAGAAACAGAAGTGCATAGAGGGAAATCACTGCCATTTTCACCACATTTGAACCTGTTTTTGTGCCGATCCTCACCTGCAGACAATGAAGCAGAGTCGTTTTTTATTTTAGAGTCCCTTGGGTGGTCTGAAATGGAGGTTTGGATTTTCACGTCAAACCATGTGGACCATTGTGGTTTGAATGACTACTTACCAGCGGAGAGAGTTTCCCTACCGCTTTATCGCCTGTAATCTGAGATTGCAAGTCAAAAAAACCTCTGGTAACTTAGAAAGATGGAGAAAAAGATGCAAAAAACATACAGTTGGCAAAATGGGCAGCTTAGTGAAGCAGTGAATATTTGCATACAGGTAAATTGGGATGTGTTTACCTGATACAGTTTTCATCCAATACTTTTTAATTCTTTTGGCATGTAAAATAATTACAAAACTTATATTATTTCACAAGTATTCTAGGTTCCCAAATAAAATGAATTAGGAGATTTTATGCATTTTTAATACATTTTGGGTAGCTTTCCACTCACTTTACCTGTTTCTTTTTTAGCTCTCACTTTTGTTATCCGTTTGACTTGTTATAGACTGAAACATAACAATACCTGGTGAAAGTGACTGCAGAAAAGAATAAGTGATGTGGTAATGCCAACTAATACTGAAGCCGATAAAATAGTGCCAGTTATTGGTAGATTTTCCACCCTTGTGCTACTACTACCCTGCAACAGGTAAAAGGCTGTGGTTGCAAAAGGTCCAAAAGCTGCAAAACACAACGGTTCTCCCAGACCCCGGTAACTCAACCGGAAAGGTGGGCACTGTGACAGTTTAGTGTACTGTACAAGTAAGTGAATGCACAAGGGGAAATTTCTGTTTTTGTGTGTATTAGTACCTGATATATGTAGCCACAAGTAATTGCAGAAGCCAGTAGCAACATGGACCTAATATTTGCAGCCTCCATTGCTGCCCAAACAAGCCCCATCGACCCTAAAGCAAGCAATAATAATGCAGCCATAAGGGTCCCTGACCGGCTGCATAGACGCATTACACTTGTGTTTAGAAGTTGAAAAACAAGAGACTGAATCTTGAAGTATTTGTATTTCTGCTTTGCAAGTGATTATACGATACCGAATAATCAGAATCAGATAATTAGTTGTAAGAAATAATGTTTGGATGTGCTTTTTTGTTTGAAGTTTTAATAATTAAATGCTTGCTTGTCATATATGAAATTTTTAAAAAGAAAATAATACATAAAATAGTTAAAGTGAGATTAATGTAAAAAATGGGAGACATATTGTGAAATGAGAGTAATTTTTTTGGGTAAAAGGGATTCACCCTGGTAAGCTTAAATGAGAGTAATTTTATTTTACCCTTAAATCGGTTTTGTTGCAGCCGATATGAAATTGATTATTTGACCCTTGAATAAGATAGTTGGTAGCACAAACAATGCAAACACTATAAACAGATTATTGCAACTTTAGATAATCTGCAGTCAGTTTTAAAACACAAATCCAAACGGTTATGTAGTATGTACCTTCCGATCATGTTAACAACAGACTCTTTCTTGTTTATATCTGCTCCTGTATCAAAATCATAAACATCGTTGCTGCCCCGATTACATGCCAGATGAACACACTTTCTATAGCATATAAGCAGAACTTTTTCATGAACATGGTGTATTATTACCTTAAATTGAGCCAAGTGATTATAAGAACCGATGAAGCCAAAAGCAGAACATATTGCTTGGCTGAATACACGCCTGTTTGTAGATAAGCTGCTGCAGTTCCTACCTGTAAACAAATAATGTAATTTGATCTAGAAGCGGAAGTAGACGACAGAAATGCCCAATTTTCTTGGAAAAACTTACAGTCAAGGGAACTAGTGCAACGGAATAGATTGGTAACTTGATTGCCCTCCATACTAATGTTGCTTTAGAGATATCATCTTCATTAACAACTTCAGGAGTAGAACTTGTAGTATGATCATCTGTATGACTTTTTGTGGGAGTTAGTTGGCATCTTCTTTGTCTATGGACCTCTAGTCGTCTTACATGAGTCTCGTTGAAGTATAATCGTGTGGCGAAGCAGCACACAGATGATGAATTTAAGTTACCAGATAATGAAACTATAGGGTAATACCTATTGAAACATAAATTAGAACACGGTCCATAAGTTTATTAGTTTTTAACGGACAATGAACATTGTAATGCCAGATTTCGTACATCGAATCTCACAAAAAAAGTTTCAATCGTTACCAAGTTTTTGACGAATTCTGAACAAACAAGAAATGAGATTTCTATATAGCTTATGAAACAGTTAACAACAACAACAACAACAAAAACACCACAGAAATATCATGCAAACAGTCAACAATGAAATGCCACGCCCATGAAATATCACCCAACATCCCATTTTTTCCCCTACTTTTATCAAACTTTCATATTATTCAAAACAAAATAAGAAATCTTGGGGGTTGGCAGAGAAACGGTTCAAACCGGATACCCGGTTAGGCCACATATATCTAAGTCAAAAGACCCACCCTCCTAGGTAAACTAGACAAGAAAAACCTCATCCGTTTACCCATTGAGATTCAAACTAGCACATAAACTGTCAAGCTCTAACAGGAAAACAGAGAATTCCCAAAGAAATATTATTACTTAATGAACAAACAGCATTCCAAAACCAAGATTGTGTAACCCCAAAATCAATAAATATATACAAAGAATTCATGCAAATAAAAACAAAACCAAAATGAGATACGATATAGTAGTACATATCAGAACAAAGGAAAAACAGAGGATTGCATGATTATTTGAAAAAATAAATAGTACAAAAATGAGGAAACATGCCTGGTTACATTGTGTGTGTTTTGGAGATGAAAACCAGACATCCATAGACTTTGGTTGCAAAATTTGGACATCTTTTTTTTTACATGCTACTCTACTCCCACCACATACTACTCTCAAGGTGGAGGGAGGGAAAGGATAAGGATGTTTTTTACTTACACTCCTTGTACTTTTAACTATGTTTGAATATGCCCATATGGTTTCCATTTTATCAATCTATTTACAAAGATATCATATTTTCAACGTCCGAATAAGTATGGATATTTTGGATAATAAATATGGTTGAGGTTGTAATACTTTTTCCCGTCTCAATTTAAATGTTACATACAAAGTTTAAAAAATAATACAATCATATATTGCTGGTTATTTTATATAAAATGACAGTCACATCCTTCATCATTTGTTAGTTGTTTTTTCACTTTCATATCTATAATTTTAGTTAAAGATTAATTAATCTTTTAAACATCTGCTAAGCTAGGCAACGTTATTCTACGGTCACACTTTAGCTCAATTCATCTTCTAAAACATGAAAAGCTGCTAATCAAATCTTCTATTTTCCGTTCCATTTGATTCCAGTTGAGGAACAAAGTATCCATGTTCATATTATTATATTACAAAAAACAAACATACATTTACTCTGCTATTGCATGGGACTACAAAATCTTCTACAAGTACAAACAGTTCATTATTGTGTTCTCAAGGCTTTGATCCACTCTATTTCCAATCGAAAATCACCTGGGCCAGTTTGTGCACCTGGAACTCCGCCTTCTGCATTCACGGACAGCGACATCCCAACAACTCTTGATGGATTCATTTCTATATCTGCCTCTATTACGTTTCCTCTCCATGTTGGAAGATAATGCGCCAAAGGAATCTACACACAAAGAGCAAAGTGGAATCTAGTTTCATCACATAAATATGAGCTTGGTATCACCGTGTACACAATACAAGAGGGACTCGAACTTGCCTTTGCAATAACCCAGTCGTCTCTAGGCACAGCAACAAAAGCTTGCCATGAGTTATCTTCCATTTGTCCAGGAGAATTTACCCAATTCTCTGTATAGATCTGCATCATCAAATTTACTAAAGGTTTAGCATCAAGCCATCAACTCAAAATGTCTTGCATGTTGGAGCCCCAAAGTAAGTTGAAACGCTGCACTATAGTGCCATGTTACAAGCCTCTCATCATTGAAATTTAAACAGATAAATAACTTACAGTGGATATATAACTCCTCCCGTCTCCTTTAAGTTTTAGTGCTATAGTATCATACGGATCTAAATCAATAAACCCATCAAACTGCAGCAGATACAAGGGAATCACAAACAAAATTCTTAGAGAGCTCAATATGGTAGAGTATCCTTTGAGAAATAACATTCAAAATTTGTTATTAAAGAAAATTGGTACACAATAAAAATTGTAACCCCAAATTTGATAATGAACCTACTTTGTTCAAATATATGCAAGACTATTCAATAACAAAGCAACGGAATCAATGTTCACCTTTTTAGACCTCATTCCACAGAAGCCACTCCTGCTAATATTCCATTTTGTACCCTCTGTAACATCAAGAGAGAGATTCCCAGAGAAAACACCTAAAATGTTTTAAAGAATCAACGACTAGAAAAAGAAAAAAATGGCTTTCTATAAAATATGGAGAGGGATATGCATATATTTAGTGTGGATGGGTGGGTGATTGGTGCGAGGTCAGAAATCCTCATATGCTACTTTTACTAACCAGTGCCACTGTGTTCCTTTCCGGTATCAGTGATCTCTAATGCAGCTGATGATAAGCCTGTATAATGATAAATTCATATAAAACAATCCTTTTTATTGGCCAAGTAGACTGAAACATGAGTTGGAAGTTCTAAATGAAACTTTCAAACATTTTTATCAAAGCAATTGTAATACAATATGTTGATAAAGACATGTAGGTCTGTTAAGTTCAGTCAACAAATACAAAGATACATACTTCAAGAGAAGTAAATGGTGATATAATTCGATCTATGTACTTTTGGCGGTCAAAGAAATTTGGGTAAAGATTTGGTAAACCTCCCAAGCATAACATTCTATATAATTGCATGCATGAAGACAAGTATAGATTGATTTGCAGGGCATGACAGTAGTATCAGATGCATACTTTACAAAAAAAATATTAAATACCCGGCTTGGTTGACAGCACTCACAACAGTACATTGATATAAAACAGTACGCACCTCCATATTCAGAATCTGAATACAAATGCCACTTTTTAAGCTCTTCCTTTGAATTGAAGTTGTATATAAATCTCTCGCTTGGAGGAATCATGTCCTCAATGTTCCATGTGAGAGCTACATAATGACAGATGGAAACATAATCAGCTTGCATTAAATATCGACCAACAAAGATGTCAAGTCTTACTGTTTTTTTGGGATTAATACACACTAACCGGGGTAATAATTTTACCCTCTTACCCAAAAGAAGCCAACAAATATGTGACAAAAATGGACATTGCATCATCGTGGTTAGTTATAACAATATGATGCTTGTTAAAAATATGAATGACATTGAAGTTACCATTACATTAACATTGTAGCTAACAAACACGTCATAACATGTCTATGCCACTTATAATCGTACATGTGAGCCACTAGATTACTGTGAAGATGTGAATTTCATAGGTTATAACGATGTGCTATTAGGTCTAGAAGTTCATGAGCGCAATCCTCTTGTTATCACAGCATAGACAACTGTTAAATATTAAGACACTAACAAATAATATATGCAAAAAATATAAAAGTTCAGGCCAACTAAATTGATCTGTTCCTCAAGCAGGATTGCAATAAAATAGTAGATTAGTAGTTGTGTCTAGAATAAATTAAGGGTTCCAACTACTTGAGTGATGACACAACATAACAAATAAGAAAAGCATCATAGAAACGAAAAATAGATTCTATTGTGACAGCAAAGAGTAGCTTACAGACATACATACCTCTTTTAGTTGCGGTCAAAGAGGCTTGCCATAAAGCTCTCATTTTGGACATCTTCTTAGAAGCCCTAGAAAGTAAAACAAGCATCAATGTGCTGAACTACTACACTACAGATTTGGTAAAGCTATTACTACAACATCAAACAACAGAGAAAACAAGAACCATCAGCATTAATAGCATTTCATTATCTGGGAAGTAGTTAGTGTGAATCAAATGAGATGAGATTAATTGGGAGTAAAATAAACTTATTTAAACAAAAACAAAGATGAGAAACTAAAGCCCAGCCATCACATTATATGCCACTAATTGTCACAAAAACATCAACATAATAATAATAATAATATATATGTGCTCAGAAACAAAAACTGTATCAAACAAATATACTGCCTCCAATTTTTTTCTCTCTTTATTGTGCATACTAAATGAAATAGATAAGAATTCTCGAAAGAACATAGACTCACTTTTTGGTTTCCTCATTTTCTCCTAGTGAATTTTCAGTGGCTGTAGTTGAGAGTAATTTACAACTCTGAAAAAATTGATGCATGTTATAAGAAAAAGGGGGAAATCTAAAGATGTCACCAACGAAAAAGCAAATGGAATATAAACCAAAACTTGAATAGGCATGCCACTAAGATCCATACAGCTTATGTTATGGACGGAAACATATTTTTATTTTTCCTCTTAAATGGTGAAATAGTTCATAATGCTTTAAGCAAGGAATAAGCCCAGGGGAGTGTTTGGGTAGCTAATTAAAGATAGCTTATAAGCTTATTAGCTTTTGCAAAAAGCCACTTTCAAAGTGTATTTGCCAAAAGCTATTTTTTAGCCTTTAAAAAGCTAATAAGCACTCTTTGTAAAAGTGTCTGTTTGGGCTTATTGTGATTTTTTTTATTTATTTATGAAATAAGCTAATAAGCTCCGTAATAAGCTACCCCAAACACCCCTGAAGTAAAGACTAAGTTGGTTCTCTATTAGGTAGTTTAGTTTAGAGGCTCTGAAGATGCAAAACAGATCAATGTTTCTTATTTGAGAAGGAAAAACTAACCGAGGGCTTCAAATAGTCATTCTGAATTATTGGATAATATGACTTGTATGAGCGAATTGTTGGCGGGGCTGCAATTAGATAAAGCAAATAGTGTTAGAAAAGGCTAAACGTCATTCATGAAGCAGCACTTCTTTATATATAAACACCTCTAGTAAATGGTAAACAATAATATGGAGAAGCTCAGAGAGCTATGTGAATCTCAACTTTATTTAACATGAAGAGAGGGAATCAATATCAGATTACATCAGATATGAGACGACTAAACACATGATCGATCATATGATCAAGACGGATAACAAAGTAAGACAATGTTGGACCTTAAATAAGTTGCAAGCAATTAACACTAATGTCTTACTTCCTTTCCATATCAAGTAGCACTTAAGCATGATTAAGAATGTCTTGAATAGAGGTCATTAGATATACCCTAACATCGTAGGTAGTTCGTTTTTTGGAAAGGCTAACTGAATAGACATTCTTTGTTATTGCGATTATTTTTCATATCAAAAGTTCAAATGTAGAAGCTTTAATTCATTTAAGCGGATGTGGAACCCAAATTGGATTGTATTTAAAACAGTAACGATGACAAATCATGACCCAAAATAAAGATCAAAGA
>JAOEHQ010027195.1:0-13691 GCA_025447715.1 Asclepias incarnata
GTTTAACCCATATACCAAACCATATAAAACATTTTGGGTTCGGGTCAACCCAAATAACCCATTAAAACCCGAATAAGGCGACCCAAATGATCCAAACCCATTCGGGTCGGGTCGGGTTATTTGGGTACGGACTTTTTTGACACCCCTAGGATTTTGCAATATAAAACACATTCTTATATATAATATTGATATTGATCCTGACATATATTTATGCAAAAGACCTTTCATATTCTCTTTCTTATACAATTAACTATAAAAAATTTTAAATTATAGAGTTATTTCCAAATTACTAGATAAAATCTTTGAACTAGTGATTTAATTTTGAAAAGCTAAACTCGCAGTTTTACTATTATATCCTTGCTAAATCAAGCTTATTAAAATAAAATATTTAAATATTTATTACCGGTATTAATTAGAAAGTTTCATGGTCGGATCTAAGTGGATGCAAGTGGTTTCCACATGTCACTTGCAGAGAAATGATGGTTTATCTTCTACATTAACGAGTTGACGTTGTACATTTGGGTGTCTTTGCACAAGGCTCAATATGAATGTAACTTCGTCATTAAGAGTCTTTTCATGCAGTTGTAGTCAGTGGATTCATGGGCGAAAGAAATCACTAATGATCCAAATCTTTAGTCAATGATCTCTGATGTAAGCTATTGATGTAGGGTTAGCAGCTGAAATCAGTGACTGATTTGTCAACACTCATTGATCGATCTTTGCTTGTCTTGTTTGATTCTTCAACATGTTCACTAATTTCCATTTTTAGTGAGGCATGTTATTTCTTCAAGCTTTTCTTCGAATCACTTGAACTTGACTGTTTAATGAATCAAAAGATCAACAATTTAATCACTGAACTACACATAGTGAAATATGTAAATACAATTATAATGAATTTTGACAGTGGATGTTTCATCCCAACATATATAGTAATTACGAAAAACTTAAAATTACCAAATAAACACTTTCAAAATGACATTTTGGTATTTTTACGTGAGCTGATAAAAAAAAGTATATCTGAAATTGTTCTAAAATATAAGTTAGGTCTTGTTTATTTGTTTATTCATTAAGTGTGTTTTGGATAAAATGTCTATCTAAATAGATATTGTCTGTGTAAATTAAGTAGTATTGTTGTGTAAGTGCATGTCTCGGTGACAACAGTAGCCTAGATGTGTTTGTGATAAATCTTGTATTTTGTAACAGTCTGTTAATGAAGTTACCCTTCGACATATTTGATAATCTATAATTGATTAATATATATATGTATGTTGTGTTTATTACATTTGATTGTTTTGCAGGTTAACGCTTAATTAAACAAACATGTAAAAAGGGTAATGATTATATTAGGTTTATATTTATATAAATAAAATATTAAAACAAGTTGAAAATTTCTAAGTGTAATTTGCGTTTTCTAGAAACACGCATATTTACGTGTTAGTGGAACACGCAAAAGGCCGAACCCTAGAGCTATTGGGCCTAAAGGAAACACGCAAATGGCTAGGCCCATGCGTGTTCTCCAGCCAGGCTTTATGAATAGAGTGTGTGTGTTTGCGTGTTAGGAGAGACGCCTAGAGAGAGAAACAAACTCTTGCTAGTGAGAGGTCAGAACACGCAAAACACAACACCACCACAAACATGTAAATGTTCTATAAAAGAGGATACTTTTGAGTGTTCTTATCATTCAATAGATAAGTGGGTAACCAAATACGAGTGTTATATACATAAAAGTGATATATAAAATCGTGGATTATCTTGGGGGATTCCGCACCCCAACATAACCTTAGGTAATCTCGTTGTCGATCCGATTAGATAACGAGAGCCAATCTTGTTATTGAGAGACGGGGATCCTACAAGTGGTATCAGAGCCCCAGGTTATCAAACCTTGGTTCGAGTTTACTTTCAAATTCGATATCATTTTTTGAGGTAAAAAATCACGTTTTAGGGTTGTTTCATGTAAAGTTTTAAACTTTTCAACCAAAAACGATTCATTTCTACTTGATAATCATTTCTGCAAAGTTTCACAATTGTTGAGCTAAATCGAGCTCAAAATCAAGTGATTTGTTGCAATCAATGTATTTGAGTGTTCTTAAGTACTGTACTTTTTGCGTGTTATAGTACTATACTTGTTTGCGTTTTAGATCTGCGTGATATTCAAATTTTGCGTGTTGTTATATGCGCATTCTTGTCACATGTTTTGGATTTTGCGTATTCTAGTTTGAGTGTTTCTCTTTACGTGTTCTCATTTGCGTATTTCGAAGACTTTGAAAAAATATTCAAAAGTCTTAGAATGGATGCAAATTATCAAAGTGTTAAGAGCACATCTTGTAAGAGGAACATGGAGTTAGTTAATCCACAAAAACCAGATATAGAGGATTTGGTTAACTTTGTGGCCAAACTAGATATTCCTGAACAACAAGAGCTGCTTAGAAAGGCCATTAGCATATGGTATGTCGATAGCGGGTGCTCGAGACACATGACTGGCGACAAGTCATTGTTGTCACACTTCGTTGAAATCTTAGGATCGTAAGTCAACTTTGTTGGTCCCAAGGGTAGATCTATTACCGAAATCGGTGATGTCACCGACGGGAAAATTAAGCTTGAAAAGGTAAATTATGTGGAACAATAAAATCACAATCTGATGAGTGTTTATCAAATTTGTGATAAAGGAAATCATGTTCATTTCAATAAAGATGAAGCTCTAGTATTGAAGCCAAGATTCATCATTCTTGAAGAATGGATTATGTTGAAAGCTCCAAGGAAGAAAGATATCTATGCTATGGCATTAGGTATTAATGGTCCAAAAGTGGAGGCTACTTGTTTGTTATCACAAGCTTCAGAATTAGATTCATTATTGTGGCATAGGAAGATGGCACATCTGCATTTTTGAAAAATGAACTATATCACCAAAAATGGAATAGTTTAAGGTGTTAATGAAATTAGGTATTAAGTGCATGTCTCGGTGACAACAACAGTGTAGATGTGTTTGTGATCAAATCTTGTACTTTGTAACAGTCTGTTAATGAAATTACCCCTTGACATATTTGATAATCATAAAAACAAGCTTTCTTATTAATAAAACAAGCTTAAGATTAAATTGTAAAAACAAGCTTTCTTATTAATGCTTAATTGACTGGGTATTAATTAAGGGACATGAAGCTTAATTAACCTAGATAATTAAAGAATCGGGTGACTTAACACGAATCTTGGTTATTCTTAATGCATGTGATCTGATGCCAAATAAGTATGTCTTTTAATTATTGTCTATAATAAAAAATTTTCTCTGCTTCCAATAAAGCCATTATCCGTAATTAAACAAATTGATTAATTAGTTAATTTAGCTGTTTAAACTAGATTGGAATTTAAAAACCCTCAAATTACTAGAACTACAATAAAACTCATTGATTATATCCACGCGTCCCTGCGAATGATTCTATACTTACCCCAACTATACTATACACGGACATGTACACGCGTGTAAGTATTGTAGTCAGATATATCCTTGTACTTATAAATTAAAACTTGACCATTTTTACCACACTACACGACTGCACATCAATTCCCATATCAACAAATTAAATACCACGTACATATCATTTTCATTCTTATTCCTTCATTTCCAAACCTCCAAACCAAACACGCCCTTAGTTCTGTTTAATTTATTTTCTCATTTTAAAAATCCCCAACAATAAAATAAAAATTATAACTTAACGGTAAATTAAGAAGCGGCGTTGAATCAACTAAAAACCAATTGCTTTTAAAAACAGACGTTAAGGGTTTGATCCCACTCTCTGTAAAATGCAGGTCCTCTTGAAACAATTTTACTTTTAAGTAAGAATAAAATTCTTATACATCTCACCTCATCTTTTAGTAAGAGTAAGACTCTCTACCTTTAACCTCTACCTCGTGAAAAATTGGATTGAATCCCAATTTACTTTTGCCTCGTGAAAGATAGGATTGAATCCCAAGTTACCGATTATAATTTAACGGTAAAAACCCAACTTACCGATTCTCAAAAAGTAGCACGGTAGGGTAAGGACACGGGGCAAGTGAAAGAATGACGGACGTTAAGTAAAACGGCGTTTATAAGCTTTTCTGTCATCCAATTATATATATAAAAACGACCATATAAAAACATACCCTACAATTCATCAAATCAAAATCCCACACACAAAAACACACACACACACACTCTCAAACAACCTTTGTTGTTGTTGTTGTTGTTTCAGAGAGAGAAAGAAAGAAAGAGATCTGGGGAACTGACAATATATCCTATCTTTCATCACCCCCTCCCTCCCTCTCTTCTAACCTGTTGCTGTTACTTCTTTACATCTTCATCACACACACACACATATATAAAACCACCTCTACATACACACAAATCTATCTCTATATATCCACTTTCTGTTTGTATAACAGAATTAGCTAATGAATCTTGGAATTCTCATGTCAAATTCTCTTCAAACCAACTGAATTTTGCATAATTCTTCTTCTACTTCAGATCGAATTCCATATGTATGTATGTATATAAGTAAATCTTGGTCCTTTTTTGTATTTTATTACTGAATTATGGTTATATTATCCTATTAAATAATCTTGCTTTTAAACTTTTTGAGTTTGTATAGAAATGAATTTTTCTGGGTCATTTTTATTACTGAATTATGGTTATATTATCTTATTAATAATTGTACAATATATACATACTGTGTTAATTTTTTTTTAAACGACAAATGTTAGTTGTTAGTATTTAGTTTTCCCATATTAGTATTAAACGTCAATGTCCGGGTTTGAAACCGGAACCTTCAGAGAGGGAAAGCCTCCCATCTCCTCTCGTTTAGACCACTAGACCAAGAACTTATTGACATACCTTTTGTTAATTAATATTGAATTTTGGTTAATTGTGAAGGTGGTGAAATCTAAGGAGTTATCAAAGTTGTAATTGAGAATTACGTAGTGAATGCGCCTCATAAAGGTTGAGGCGCAACCAAAAAACATCATTCACAACATTTTCATGGTTAGATCTGACCATATCCGTCACGTTTCATCGGCATCAAAAACCTAAATACAATTTAAACAAAAGACAGAAACTTTTTTGCCTGCGGGATTGTTGCCTAATTTTGATTGGCCGGATTGGATCAAATTCTGCTACAAATTACTCACATGGAGCTTTCTCAACCACGTCCCTTTGGAACAACGACTACTCAAGGTACATACCACAATGTTGTGTTTTCAGTTGTTTACTTTGATTTATAGATAGCTACAGTTACATGTGCACACGTGTGACTGTGTGTGTACGGATAGATGTAAGTTCTTGTGTACGTCAAGAAAAACGTAAAGGGTCAGTTGGGTTCAAAGAACTACGAATTGGGTTAGATGGGTTTAAAGAATTACGAGTTGGGTCAGTTGGGTTCAAAGAACTACGAGTTGGGTAATAATTAGTTGCGTCAGTTGGGTTCAAAGATCTACGAGTTGGGTCCAAAGAACTACGAGTCTGTCGATAAATGTTTTGATAAATATTTTGATAAAAACAGGTAGGAAACCAACGCATGACTTTCTTTCACTTTATTCATCTGCTCATCAAGATCCATCTTCTGCTACTAATACTACTACTGCTCCCTCAGGTAAATTATTCAATCAATATATATATTTCCATTTTTATACAATTTTGCTAGTATAATTTATTGGTGTATTTTTTTTTTGTATAGTTAATTATATGTTGGGTATATGAAGTAGATTGGGTTTTATGTTTAATATATAATTTATTTGTGTATTTTTTTTTTTTTGTATAGTTAATTATATGTAGATTGGGTTTTATGTTTAAAAAAATGGATTACTTGAAAATTTGATTTAGGCCCTGTTTATTTTTACTTAATAGACTTAATAATTAAGAACTTAATACATTAAATCAAATATCATGTTTCTTTTTTCACTTAATAAACAAAAATAACCATCAATTACCTATTTATTACTTAATACATGCAGACATTATTTATGGATTCAGTTACTTAATACATTCAGCACTTAATAACTAAAAAAGGAAGGGCCCAGTGTATACAAAGAAATGAATTATTATGGCATATAAATTATTAAAAACCCATTTCAAAGATGTTTTTTTTTAAGTTTTATTTATTTATATGTATAAGGTAGTAATAATGATAGAATATAAAAAAATAATTTAATTTAATTTAATTTGCTGTATTTAGGGGGGGAAATTTTTTTTCAGAATCTCGTTATGCTAGTAAATTTAATTTAATTAATTATTAATATTAATTTTTTTTTATTTGGAAAAAGATAAGTGTAATAATTAAGGAAAAGAGAAAGAGAGAGTGAAGAGACAAAACAAGATAAAGAAAGGACGACAAAAACGAGAGTAAAAATGTCATTGTTGGGATCGGTGCTAATTTTAATTCATGTTGCTTATCACGTGATACTTCGACACACCTAACATTTTATTTTTTTATATTTTTTTAATCTAAGTTAAAAACCATTTCTAACATTATATATATATATATATAAAAAAAGGCTTAATATTTCAAAATGTAAGTAACTTTACACGTTTTGTCATAGTGGGTATCCAACTTTAATCATGTGCATTGTATATAAGTAACTTATTATTTTAAACGAATCATGTAAAATTATATACGTGGCAAACCATATGAGCTGCCACGTGCAAGTTTTTGATTGGTGCAAGTAAAAATATAACATGATTTGATCAAAATAACAATTTACTTACATACAATGCACAATATTAAAGTTGTATACCCACTATGATAAAACGTGTAAAGTTTTTTGCATTTTAAAATACTAAGCCCTAATTATATTTTAAAAGTTATGAATAGTCTAGTCTTAAATAAAAATATACCTAGTAATAAATAGTTGAAAATACATTCAATATACCTGGTAATACATAATTATGTAAATTAATATTCATACAACACAAGTATATACAATATATGAAACTAACATAATAAATCCAACACTAAAAAAAGATAAATGTAAAAACTTCATGTCTCCTGAAATTAAGGATTCACATATAATACAAAGTGCTTCATACGGAAACGAAATCTTTATAAGTATTTATCAGTAATTCAAATATTTATAAATTGTTAGGATATATTATCTGTATAGTGTGCGTATATATATAAAAATGATGGCTAATCTCAGTGTCGGCTCTTGGGCAGAGCTATAGGGTCATCCGGTCATATGCACAGGGCCCAAAGGGTCCAAAATTTTGTCCAGCTATATTATTAATGTGAGCCCAAAAGTTTTATGAGTGACAAACAGTAGTACAACTTCTTGATTATCCACAACTTCTTGATTTAAGCCAACTTCTTGGCAGTTGGCACTTGGCAATATCAATTCTTTCGTTAGGTGATTTGTCCAACTTTTATTTATATAGCTTTAATACAAGCAATTACAATATCAAATCTTTTTAATTCCTTCCACTTCAATTTTAAGTTATTGTTTTTCTTTGTATAAGCTTTGTTTTTATCTAATTTTATTATTTAGGTTATTTGTTTTATTAGAATTATAAGTATTATTTGATAGATAGATAGATAGATAGATAGATAGATAGATATAGGCTGAGTTATATTTATTATTATAGGGCTGTGTAAGATTGTCATCGATGTGTTCTTTGATTTTTATAGGTCTGAAACTTACGAACTTCATAGATTAAGGGGTCTTTTTTCTTCTTCTTGTCCCGGGTCTCAATTTTTTTTTTTGTCTTTTTCATAGATGGTCCAGACAAATCTAAATATGGAACTCATAATTAAGCTTGAGATAATTCCATCAAAACAATATCTTGAGTCATAAAAACCAATTGGTTTGGTACCAAGCCAATGAATTGAAATAGTCAAGAAATTAAATGCTTCACTTGAATTGGACAAAGTTGTTCAGTATGACTTCATTGTAGTATCTAAATACCCTTCACTCAATCCAAAAAAGGAAACTTGGTTCTTTTCTAGCCAAAGATTACCTTTTTTTTAAAAAAATACTTGCAATCAATAATCCTGTAAAAATTAGTCATCGTAGTGGAATCTTACATTCCCTTTGACAAAGTAATCCCTTTACTCTTCTAAAGTTCTATAACCGTTCTGATCTGTCTTCTTTTTCCTCCTCTTGTTGATGACTAATTTTTACAAGTCTTCATTGGGAAATCTTGCATTCCCTTTACAAAGTCATCCCATTCTTTCTAGCGATATTGATAAAAAAAAATAAAAAAAATAGGAACGAATTTTGATCGAATTATCATTTATAGAAACGATCTATCAAAATTATTATTAATAGAAATCAACTCTCATTTATTGTACCAAAATATAAACGAACTTTGTTATGTTATCATTATTATAAATCAAATCTAATGGTAATTTTGGTAGATGGTTTCTATTTTGATACAATAAATGAAAGTTCATTTATATGAATGGTAATTTTAATAAATCATTTTTATAAATGTTAATTCGACTAAAGTTCGTTTATTTTTGCATTTATCCCTTCTTTTCACACTTCTAACGTTTTGATCTCTCTTTTTTTCCCTCCTCCTCTTCTTTTATACACACATACACATCTTTTTATCTATTAAAGGAAACACCCTTATTTTTCAATTGATGACATGTCAATTGATTAACTCATTTTTAGCTTAAAATTTTTGACTTAATTATTATTTAGCCTTCCAAGTATTTTTTTATAGTTCAATATTTAATTATGTTAACAACCTTTTACATATTTACAATATTCAAATTTATATTTACTACCTATATTTCATTAAAGAAAGAAATTAAAAAATTAAAATTCTTATGTGTATATATGCATTTATTGATGACGCATTGTTTGCATGTTAAATCACTAGCATAGTGCCCACACAATAGGACGAGAGTAAATACTATAAATTTTTTGTTTCATATATTTGTAGGTATTTTCCCTAATCATTTATTATATGTTATTATTGTCCCATAAATGTTTGTTATCTAAATTAATATATGTTGGGTTTTTGAAATTTATTTTTCTAAAAGATTGAAGAAAAAAACTAAATTATTTGATGTTGTCCTACTTACTTAATTTTTTATTTATTTATATTTTTATGAAGGATAAAACAAAAAAATAAGTTAGAAGTTAAATTCTTTTTGTTTACAAAATATTTCTTTCAGATGTTAGATGATCGCAAATGAAACATTTTTCTTATTTTAGTTTTTTTAATTTTATATTACAACTAACCATAGTCATTATAATTTTGCTTTATTCTAAGGTTTAAGTTTAAAATGTGGCTTAAATGTATCCCGTGTATTAACACAGACATAATGTAGTATAGTATAAAATTATCAGTCTTCGTTAAAACACTTTTACATACCGCTCGATCCATTTTAAGAAATTAAATATTGTGTGATGTGATTTCAATGAAACGGTAAGTACTTATTTCTTTTTCAGAAAATATATAAATTTCTATATCCGAAAGCTACTCATATTCTCATCCACACATGATGTCAAATTATCCAGTTGGGCAACTAGTCACACTTGCAAATTTGTCTCCTCACAAGTCTGTCTTATCCAAATAACGTGTCTCTTCTAACTAGGAAGTTCGCATGCCCCGCAACATTATCGTTTTTGTGCGTTTCTTTTATAAATAAATTGTAGTTCATTGGACAATAACTTGTAGTTATTATTCTCTGTGGAGAATCAATAATAACTATGAACTATATGAGGTAGTTTAATCAATAATGCATAATTGTTTTGCTTTGAATGAGTTCAAAGAATCATACAAGAACTTCAAGTTTCTTATTAAGTAGTAACTACATGTGGTAGTATGATCAATATACTTTTTGTTATTTTTCTTCGAATACGTTCGACGAATAAAGCAAGAACTTTATGTTCTTTATTAAATATGAACTTCATGTATCCAATAACTTATAGTTATTTTTTATTTGAATACGTTTAAAGAATAATAAAAGAACTTTCGATGGTTATGTTATTTCGATATTTTA
Organism: Asclepias incarnata; assembly: GCA_025447715.1. Taxonomy (NCBI): domain Eukaryota; kingdom Viridiplantae; phylum Streptophyta; class Magnoliopsida; order Gentianales; family Apocynaceae; genus Asclepias; species Asclepias incarnata. The sequence goes on from JAOEHQ010027195.1 coordinate 9,975, forward strand.
ATCTAATTCTCTGTAGAGAATTATAAAAAAAAACTGCATGTACTTCAAACATAACTATGGTTATGATTTTTCTTTCACTCCATGACTACATGAAAGTATTACACGTGGTTATGTTGTTTTTGATTCAATCGAAAAAGAAACTTCCAATTCCTTAAGCATAACTGTGGTTATGTTGTAATTCACTTTAGTAAATGATGCAAGAACAATTAGTTCTTTTGTGCATAAGTGTGGCTATGATATTTGATTCGCTTTATCAAATCATAAGACTTTATGGAATCATGAAAGAACTGTAGGTTCTTTATGCATAATTGCGGTTATGTCAATGTGATTTGATTCGAGTATCTCATAAGAATTTCAAGTTCTTAGCATAACTTCTTGTTATGTCGGTTTTCATCAATCAATAAATCATAATTAAGTTATATTCACATAAATCAAAAAACAAATATACAGTAATAATTCATGAAGAAAACTTTCTCGTCCTCATAGTTAGAAGATGCAATAGTTTAAAAATCATTGTTTTCATGTATTGCTTGATTAAATGATACAATAAGAAGAAAATAAATTACCTTGATGAAGATCACTTTAATATAAGTTAAAATATCAAATACCTTCACGAATTAATACAAATAAATTTCGATGGCAAATGGTTAATAATTCCCTTCTTTAATAGTTGAGCCATAACGCTCAACATTATTAACAGATGTTTGAAAGATATCTAAAAAAAATTCTTTGTTTAATAGTATATAAAATTAATTTAAAGAAAACCATGGAATGTCATAAACCATGAGGGGGAAAAAAAGGTCTCGATGATGTTTCAAATAAAAGCAGTATACCTCAAATAATAAAAAAAATATTTGTCGGCAAAAAAGTTTTGATGTAGGGGTTTTTGAGACTTTGTGTTGATAACGTGTTACAGTGTAAAGAATATAGAAAAAAATAATTGGGAGAAAAACAGTAATCTTATTAATGACGGATCTTGATTGTATAACACACGTGTATATAAAATATATGTTTGTTATTATTGCTAGAATATTTAAAATTGAATACGTAAATTAATATAAAAATAATATATAATTAATTAATATATAAATAATATAAATATTAAATAATATGATAAATATGGAAATGTTTAAAAAATTTAAAAATTAAGACACTATCCATTTGATTTATAACGTAGTATAGATTAGTTGGAGCTATTTTTGTAATAAATAACATTTCTAAAAATAAAAAAATAACATGGGCCAGTTGACCCAGCCCCTTAATTCCACTTAAATTAATTGACAAATGCCGGACATTTTGTAAAGTTGTATATGTACAATGTTGGTGGTGCACTTCATTCATATGTACAGAGACATTGCTGGCCTCTGCTACATACAACCTTAAATCCATAAACAACCATGTACTTAAGAGTGAATCTGCAGAGGTTTTTATGTATTATTATTAGTGTACTACTTATAATAACAAGTCGTACGGAATGTTTCGAGATCTCTAAAGGCATCAATGGCTTAGAAAAAGTCATACTTCGTCAATCCTATGGCAGCAGTGCAGAGGTGTGCTAATTTCATTCTATCTTTTTTACTACCAAGTAATCCATGTTTTGTAGTAAATATATTTAAAATATTGTATTTGGTGGTTACCGGAGGTGCTTCTGGAAGCAGCGTGTCTACCTTAGGTAGGGTAATAAGGCTGTCGACATCTCACCTCCCCATACCTTGTGGAAGACGGGATTGGGTATGGTTGTTACTTTAATTGGTGGTGGTTACACCTATGGGTAAATGTTGTTTGATTTTCATCATGTCTCAAGATTTTGTATCCTTATAATGTTCTTGCAGGTTTATCTATATGGAGCTCATGTGACCTCTTGGAAAAACAAGCTAGGAGAAGAGTTGCTTTTTCTCAGTAGTAAGGTATCATCTATCCGTAAATTCTGTTTTGAAGAATGCACTTATACGTATCCTTGTAGAGAGATATACAGGCTAACCGGATATTTAGTCTGTCTTTAATCATCCATACATCGAATGTGTTTTTGCAGTCGAACTTTCAGCCTCCAAAGCCAATACGTGGGGGTATTCCGTTATGCTTTCCTCAAGTATGTGTCTTTTATCTTTACGCTAATTACTTCATTGTTTTTGAACTCATTCTTGCAACGGTCTCACGGATACATGCTTCTTTAATCCAGTTCTCCAATCTAGGCCCTCTTCAATCACATGGATTTGCTAGAAACAGATTATGGACCATTGACACCCCTGCTTTTTCACCCAATGTCACCGATAGCGCTTTTGTTGATCTGTTACTTAAGCCCACAGAAGAGGATTTGCAGATATGGCCTAACAGGTATATGCATTAGAGATTTAACTCTCACATAGATAATTTGTTCTATTTGTATGTCTTGTTGATGCTGTTATCCCATCCACGTGTTCGTTTGTAGCTTTGAGTATCGACTGAGGGTTACTCTGGGACGCAAAGGAAACTTAATGATGACATCTCGGATCAGAAATACCAACACTGATGGAAAGCCATTTAACTTCACATTTGCATATCACAACTATTTCTCTGTTTCAAATATCAGGTAAGTTGGTTTTTTACACTTCCAATTTATATCCTACAACAGACTTGGTGTATATATGCTAAGTATCATATATTATCTCTAATGATTCATTTTGGTGTTGCAATTTTAACACACCATCGATATTATTTCATACGTCGGTCGTCAAACAATTTCAAAGCAGGGGAGGACTGACTTAGTAATGAGGGTATGCACTTGCACACCCTCCAAAAAAAAATACCTGTGTTAACTTTTCGGTTTTCAAAAAAATGATAGTGTAAATACAGATAGTTGACACCTTATACACGTATTAAAAAGATATTGCATACTCTAATACGATTTCCTAAATCCGCCGCTGTTTCAAAGCTATGTGTAAACTTGCACCCATCATCTAAAATTTATTCCCATTTCAAGTTACATATAAGCGATTTCTCCCATTTCTCCTTGTAGCGAAGTTCGGGTGGAAGGATTGGAGAACCTCGATTATCTTGACAACACGAAGAACCGGGAGAGATTTACAGACCAAGGTGATGCAATAACCATTCAGTCAGAGGTAAGATTTGTTCCCTTTTCTCTCCTTGTACATATTTTCTCATGTTTAGGCTTTATATATATGTGGTGTGTGTATGTATTGTTTAAACAGTTTGACAAGATCTATCTCAGCACACCAAAAAAGATTGAAATTCTGGATCATGGAAAGAAACGAACATTTACCATTCGTAAACATGGACTTCCTGATTCTGGTGAGATTGCATTGCCTCATGACCTTTTTGTTCATAAGAATCATATCATATCATATATTTTTATATAATTTTATTTCACATCATTTCCGTCTTCAGAAGTATCTACATTTAATATTGTCTTTAAAAGATTGTTATAATTATCAACTCAATGCAAAAAAAAAAGGTGCAATAAGCGTCTGGGTTAGCTTTCGCGGGGATAACTAGCCCTAAGCCAGTTATCGCCGGACCGCCCCCGCCGACGAATAATAGAAGAAGGGATCAGGCTCCCGGTGGAGCAGAGGATACGGTTAGGTACTCCCATTTGGTTCATCTGTTTTAGGCTTATAATCTTCTTTCTCTTCCTAATCCAATTCCTTACTTGCTTGGGACCGATCTTGTCTTCTCCCTACTTTCTTTTAGGGCTAGCTCCCACTCGTTACTAACTCATAC